>PVIH01005445.1:0-118624 GCA_004025045.1 Sigmodon hispidus | reverse complement strand
GATGGATGAGGCATTTTAGACAGGTAAAGTAGCACAGCTTCATAGAGTTAAACAAATGCAACATAAAAGAGTGCATGCAGCATATCTTTGCATTCTTAAAGAATTATTCCACTGCATAAACAAATGTAACACATCTTAAACTAATATTTCACAAAATATACTTTATTTAAAATGATCCAGGATCAAAGAAATAATATGAGAAAGAAAGTCTCAGCTTTTCTTTTAAAGGATGGTGTAGTTCTACATCAATGTGAGTACTAAGCATGCATCTCTCCTGAGGTAGAGGAGTATCCAAGTAATAAATTCCATTGTCAGTTACATCCTTTGAGGTTTACTCATTTTAATCCTAAACTCCAGACTCCCCCAAACTAACCCCAGAACAGTCTTACAGTAAACAAGAAGTGTGTTGAGGGAAGACACAGAAAAAAAAAATAACAAAAAAACCTTCTTCCTGGAAGATGGTCATGGTTACCCTACCAATGAGGAGGGCTGTCATTACTTCTCTAACAATTTCACAGTTGAGCTTTCAATGACTTCAAGTGTAGAGAGCTCTCAATGGGATCACAGGAAGAAGTAGAAATCCTCAGTAGCCATATATCTCCATATTATAAGGTATATTGATTTTTAACTCCAACACTGTGGTATAGATCCAGGCTATACATAACAGTAGGAGAGTAAGAGGGATCTGGCTGTTGACTACTACATTGACTAAAAGACAGAATTCAAGAGATCAGCTGTGAAATAAGACAGCTGTCTTAGAGAAGTTTGAGCCTCTCATCACAGGCACTCAGGACACTTGACTGTGGGCCACCTCTAGATCACCCCTTTCTATCTATGGTGGGAAAGACTCTAAAAATAAACAACATTAAGGCTTTAAACAAATATTTCTTTATAAGAGGTGAAGCATGAAAAACAGAACAGAGAACACATGGGTCAAATGAGTAAAGTCAGAGCCAGGGCCATCGTGCTTGGCATACTATACTCTATATATTTATAGTATATATATATTGCTAGATACCTGAAGGGTTGCTTGCCTTTCTGAAGCTTTTAATTTATTTATTGTAATGGCATGTTAGTGATTATTACTTCTTAGGGATACTTTGAGGGGTTCTGAATCTGCTTCAGATCCCCCCCCACATATACACACACACTGTCCACTACACATACTCTCTCTCTCTCTCTCACACACACACACATACACACACACACACACACACACACACACACACACACACGCTCACACACACACAGGGAGAGAGAGAGAGAGAGAGAGAGAGAGAGAGAGAAAGCTTAGAATAGTACTTATCTGGAAGACATCTACCTTTGTAGAGCATTAGCTATATACATTGTAAAATCCAGAAACACAGAAATTTTAATTTAGTCTAGTCAGTTCCTTAGCACGTGTACACTAGAGGAACCATAAATTTAAACAAACTTGGGGGAATCAAACAAATAGATAAATGTGTAGATCAGTTTTATTTGCAAAGAAAGGCTGGCCTACTACACACATTCAAACAAACAAATAAAATTCTTAATGCTATCAGTCAAGCAAAACACATCTGCTGCAGGGTTCAGAGCTGCCTGCCAGTTTGCAGCTGTGGATGAAGCCTCGGAATCTGTTGGAATAAACGCATGCTCCAGAACACATGAATATTTTTATATGAGGAAGATTGGGCTCACAGAACATATCAAGGTCCTTGGATAAAATGTTAATATAAAAGATGATGTGCAATTTTGTAATAGATGAAAAAAAGATGATTTATCATTTATCACAGTAGAAGAAAGAGATTGGCAGGCAGACAGATAAATGGGTTTAAGCATTTTCTAGCTTTTGGAAACCCCTTAAAATTGTTCTAGAGATGGATATAATAAAATTTTAAGTAAGCAAGCAATCTAGTCAACATTTATTGACCAACTACTGAATAACTAGTTGGAGTTATTTCATCCTAAATAAGAATTTGGAATCATGTCTATAAACAAAACATTGTAAATTGTGACTGACTGAGAGCATCAGGTTAAAAGGATTCTCAGCTGTGCCCTGAATTAGCAAGGACATCAGTTACTTCCTATGTAACTTTTTGCATGACTATATGGTGAAAATGTTTTCTGGTTAATGTGTATGACCTTGGTAAGTTTAATTCCATGCAAATATCCTCATGTGATAAATAACAGTGCCCATCTTAAAGGGTTGTTATAAGTATTAGATGAACTAATCCATGTAAGGTGCTTAGAACAAAACCCAACAGATCCTAAGTCCTTGGTAAATATTAGCTATTAGTATTGTCTCAACAAACAATGCAAACATTGACATTAGTCACATTAGCTATTCAAATGTCACTACATGGTCCAAAGAGACAATCACCTCTGGTTATTTCATGGTCTTGATTTCCAACCTTCTTTAAACTATAAAATCAGGCCTGGGAAATGGAAATGAGCTACAGTGCCTGGGCCCTTGGGAGTAGAGATTTTCTGGTTAGTCCTTGAGGATCTACTTTGCAAAGCTTCCTGATGCAAAAGCCAGGGTTTCCTCTCACCAGCACTTTTTACTCATGTCACAAGATAGGCATCAAAATTTGGGAATTCTCAACCACAAAAATCTCATTGTATGCATGAGGGAGCTATTTTGTCTGTGTTTAACCCATGCTTTAATAGGAAATTTGCCTCTCTGGAAACTCACTGTGTCATCACCATGAAGTTATCCTATTTTAAAGACTCCAGCTATTCATCATCTCAATTCTGATCTCTTATCCAACACTTGAATGAATGTACTTAAAGCCAAGCTTGACTCTTCCTCTATGATTCTATGATGTAACATCACCTTTTTTAGAGGTTAGTGCCGAGGGCACTGATTCAAACTCCTCCTCTTTATCAACATTATTCCTATCTTTCCCCCTCTACTTTCCATGCAACTGAATTTGATAACATTGGTTACAGAAATCTGTGGATATTTATCTTGTTAAAAATACTTTGATTTGTATAGAGTGATGGGTGTGTGGGAAAGCCTATGCACAGGGGCAGGATGATGGTGCTGTTTTTTTGATTGGGTTAGATAACCTTCATTGGCTTCTCATTTCGCCCATAAAGCTGTTTCCAGGAACTGTAAACTGGATTACACAAGCATGTGGAAAAGTTAATTTTAAAAAATTAAAATATGGTTTCTCTAAATAATGAAGATAGGTTGGCTTTTAATTTTCTTAAAGAATTTTTTGTGGGTTCTGAATCTTAGTATTCACTTCTTAAATTGTGAGTGGAAAAGTAAACTACATATGTAAGGCAAACATAATCACCATGTCAAAAACAATTTGAAAAGGAAACTTTATATAGATGAGTTATTTTATCTATTTCGGCTTCAACCTCAGTCCGTGGAATTTTGGAAATGTTAACAGATTTCTCTGTTAAGTACATTTCCTGTTTCTGTGATAGAATATCCTGATGAAAGTTACTTCCGGGAGGAAGGTTTTATTTTGACTCACAGATCAAGGTTGCAAGTCTATCATGGTGGGGCAGTCACAGTAGCAGGAGCTTAAGGTATCTCATTCTGTTGTAGCCAGAGTCAAGAAACAGAAAATCATAAATATCTCATCTTTTTCTTTGTATAGTTCAGAATTCCAGCCTAGGGGATGGTGCCACCTAACAGTGGACACATCATCTCACTTTAACTAACCTAACCGAGATTATACCCCACAGGCTTACCCAACAACCTGTCTCACAGGTAGTTCTAGGTTCCATCAAGTTGACAATTGAGGTTAATCATTAATACTTACAGAGAGGGATCAGAATGACATGAGCATTCCAAGATTCTGTAGAACAAGCCTCTATTTTTTTTTTTTACTTTGTCTCCTTTCTCAACATCTGATGTTCAGTATTTGAAAATATTCTCAGCCAGATGCTTCATAAAGTACTTACTGCTCCAAGAGAACAAACATATAAGCATTGCCATATTATGTGTCCTTCTCAAAGTTTATGTATTAAAACCTTACCCTAGATTTCATGTGTTGGTGATAGTTGAAGACCCTTGGGCAGTACTTAAGGTTAGACAAGGTCATGAGAGCTGAGTCACCAGGATTGACTTAGTTGCTTTAGATAACAAGTAACTGAGATCAGAGCCCATATGCTCCCTATGGTTTCTGCACTCATTTTCCAATTTTAATATTATAAAGAACTACAAAGATCAGATACTAGCATCATGCTTTTGTACTTCCAGCCTTCAGAATTGTGAGCCTGAATCTTCTGTTGTTCATAGTTTAGGAAGCTTGTGATATTCTATTATAGTATCATAAAATAGGTTGGCACAGGATCATTGAAATTTGGAAATAATGAGATCTGGTTATATATGCAATGAACTTAGTAGTCTAAATAAATAAATAAAACGTTATTACATACAGAATCCCTATATATTATTATATACATAATATGTATTTGTGCATGCATTTATTTTTGTAAGTATTATACTGATCCATCACTAGACATGATTGCACACTCTTTCTATAAATGACTATAATAAGTATGTATTGCCTAGTCACAACATTTTTTCAATGAATATTTTAGTTCTCTTCTGTTATCAGTTATTATAATTGACAGTTTTTTAATGGCCTTGTGATCAGTATCAATGTCTCTGCTGTATGTAGTCTCTGAAAAGGGTACTTAAGTGTTTAAGGTGGTTCAGACCTGTGTATGGATAACAATTCATGTAAGACAGGCTTGAAAACCCAGCAAGTTTATTGGGCTGATTTACAGAATGTGGACGATGAGTTACTTGCAGGCACGTGATTGTCATCAATAAGCTCTCTCCGACATTCGTGAGTACTCCAATCAGCTGTATCCCTGAAGCTCCTGAAAAATTTGTAAACAGCTTAGCTGGTGGAAATTCACTTCTTCTTAGAAGTCATTACTGCCTATACAACCTTCAAAAAGCTATCTGGTGAATCTTGTGAGTTTCACCCTTTCTAAAGACTTGCAAGTTGCTTGCTCCCAAACCTTCTAAGCTTTGTTTACTTTCTGAGTCTCACCAAGCCTCCTCCAGGGATGGAGTGTTTCAATTAGGAGTAAACAGCTATATAACAGTTCCTATATATGAGACGAGATGAAATACATATTTCTGTGGTATGTCCTACCTACTTTCTGGTGGCTGAGAACTCCCTTGCCAAGTGCCAGTATGCATGTTCAGCCCATGCTTCTGTGAGCCATCTGTGATCCCGAAGCAGCTGCTTTTTAGTGATATGAGAACTGTATGGGGGTATGAAATAATAAACTTAAACTGTTTATTTACAACACTTTCTAGCTTAATTAATTGAGAACAGAATCTAAATAACTCCTCCACCTGTACCCTGGAAGCCAAGCCAAGGGAAACCTGTGGATATGCTATGTTTGGGTTTGATTTTCTGAATCTATGAAAGTTACAGTCCCAGCTCATGTTTAAGGATCAGCATTATCCTGTCCTGACTCTCAGCTCTCTGGTGTGTGATATTTCATTTGATCCCTAGGCTGTGCCAAGAGAATGTCACTCATGTTCACATCTCTGTGAAGCCTCTAGATACATGTAAGATGACAAATAATTCACAGAGCTGAAGAGGCTCATGGATCTAGTATAAACTGCATTAAATGAAAATTAAAGACAGATTTGTTGGGGTTTTAGTGTAACAGGGGATTTAGTGCTAATCCTTCTCTAACCCAGAGGTTAGGTATAGTATGCCCCCGAGGATGTTGAAGTATTTTCTTTCCAGTGCTTACTGAGTTAGATCAAAGCCAATAGTCTTCTTTTGAAAAAATGTATTACATTTATTTATTTATCATGAGGAAAGTGAGAGGACAGCTTGGCAGGGTGAGTTCTTTTCTTCTGCTGTGTGTATTTACCGGAGAGCAAATGAAGATTGTCAGGCTTGGCAAGCAAGCACATTTACCTTGTGAGAAATCTTGCCAGTTTAGACTTTTCTAAAGATGCATAAAGGCATTTAAAGTTTGATAAAACCCTGGACATTAGCCATGTGTTTGTAGGCAGAAGCCACTATATTATCAAATGAGTAGTTTTTAAGTACTTGTATGAAAGGCATATGCGATGGACTAGAGAAAATTGAAAGTAAACAAAGCTTGAAAGTTCATTCTCAGGGATTTTAAAGAAGTAGTAAGAGAGACAATTAACTATGAACTAGGTCAAAATGTATTAAATAAACATGTTATATACCCCAAAAGGAAAAGCTAATTTTGATGAATGGATCAGGAAAGCTTTGAAATGCCTAGAACTGTGTAAACTGTATGGATTCTGTAAGATCTTGGTAGATTGCAAATGGGGTAGAAAGACATTTAAAACATAAGGATCATTGTAAAGTAAGCCTTAGAGAATAGAAAGTACATGGCTAGAAACTAAGAAGACCAGAGAGTGGGAAATGCATGAAGACTATATAGAGAGAAGATGGAGCTGGAAAACTAGTTTGGAAACAAATCAAGACCATCTGACCTAATTTCTTTAGACAATGGAGAACCAACTAGCATAAACCAATTCTGTTTAGAAATTTAAACATGCTTGTGGTAATTTATGTCAGTGTAGTTTTAATAAAGCAAATTATATAGATACAGATTATGTAAGATTCCTTTTTTGTATTTATTTCTATTGCACAAATTCTACTTGGTATTATTAGTAAAAACTGAGAGCCAGATATTGGGGGGAAGCTGAAAGATAAGAGAGACCAAGAAACAAGCCACAGACACTTCTCACCTAGCCACTGCTCATAAATCTTCAGTCCTCAGTCACAGGGCAGCAGGCTGCAGCCCAAGGGATGAAGTCCTGCCACCTTCTCTTTCTTTCTCCACTCTGATATCTCACTTCCTGGTTCAACTTTCCTAGTGTTAAGATTAAAGGTGTGTGCCCTCACTACCTGGCTCTGTTCGGCCTTGAACTCACAGAGATCCAGACGATCTCTGCCTCCCTCTGAGTGCTGGGATTAAAGGCGTTGGTCATCACTATCTGACCTTCATGTCTAAATCTGTGGGTGGCTCTGTCCTCTTTTTAGGCAAACTTTATTAGAAATAAAATATATCACCACATATCCCCTTTTGTGTGAACAACAATAAAGGTTATAATTAACATAAGAAAATATTATATACAATAAATACAACTACATGCAATATATACAGGCAATAATTTCATCAATAATATTCAGTCCATTAATAGTTGAAAAATTTAGAAAAAAATATTTCATTATTTATCCTGTTTTGGTGAGGCCAAAGGATTGTACCTAATTCACTTTCTATCTAACTTGTATTACCCAAAACTATCTTTTTAGGTCTCACACTAAATTCTTTAGTGAGTTTCTTTTCTGAATCTGTAACTAGGAAAACTATAACAAAATTAATCTCAACTTTATATCAGTATACACAATTTGTATATAATATATATACAAAAATCCAATCCAATGTAAAAATTTCAAAACTAGTAGTTGCTTTTTAAAAGTAGATTCAATAATATATCCCTTTATCCTCTCATATCCTTATTTTCTTTTTTTTTTCAAAATAGAGGGACACCCAATATGGTATACATACACTCACACAAAACCTGAGAAAGCTTAAAAAGGGACCCTAGACACACACAGAAAAACAGAGTCAAGCTTAGCTTCTTGGTAGCAGCATTTTCTCAGGTGAGCTCTGTTTGCTGATGATGAGCAGAGGTATGGCTCCTTCAAGAGAGGCTTTGCAAAAACTTCAGGGCTCTTTTAAGAGGCCCTGCTGCCAAACACTTAAATGAGGTTGATGAGCTGCAGGCAGTGGTACTCTACTTAGTGGTAGTGTGGACCCTAAAATTTCTCAGAGTTGGGGTGGTAAACTTGGCTCCTACAAGTACCTCTTTTATGAAGCTAATCTTTCACAGACTAAGGAAAATCCTAGCCACAAGGCTTTAACCCTAGCTATGCTACTTTGCAGAGTAAAGGCTCACATGGTCAGAAAAAGATAGCGATGTACAGTAAAGACAAATTTAGGCAAAACCCCCTCTAAATGGCTTACAGTGTATTAAAAAATATAAGTAGGCTTGGGAGAGAAAAGTAAAAGTATAGACAACATTCTTTAAAAAGAAATAGAGTAAAAATTAACAAAGATAGAATATATACAGAGTCTGGATGCTCTGTTATTGTTTTATGTAGATGTACAAATTCGGTTGTATAAAATGAGATTCAGAGCCAAATATTGGGGGAAGGCTGAAATATCAGAGAGAGGAAGCACCACAGTCAATTCTCATCCAGCTGTCTTGCAACTTCCTCAGCCTTGCTCCTCATCACTTCTGCCTGCCTCTTCTGTTTCTGCTGGGTTTCTACAGCCCTTATATACTCTATCCTATCCAGGTTAGGATTAAAGGCATGTAGCCTTGAGCTCACAAAAACAGAAGTTCTGTCTCTGGAGTTATGGGATTAAGGGTGTTGGTCACCACTCCCAGCTTTCCCTGTGCTGAGATTAAAGGTGTGTGTGATTGACTCTCAGCTGTTTATCCTTGTATTCAAGGATGAAGGATTTCCTGAGCTGTCTGCTTAGGATTTGACTGTGTGCTTTCTCTGATATCACAGGTTTATTAAATATCTAATATATATCCACATATTCCCTCTTGTGTCAAAAATAAAAAAGAAAGTTATAACTAACAGGAAAAAACTTATACAGTAGAAACAATAATTGCATACAATAATATACAAATAATAATTACATGAGAAATGTCCTGTTTGTTCACAATTGTCAAATTCAAAGAAAGTATTCTATTATTATTCTATTTTGGTGGTCTAAAGGATTTTATCTAATCCACTTTATATATAACTTGTACTACTAAAAATTATATTTTGATGTCTCTTAAACTTATACACTTTAACTTTTAAGTGAGTTTCCTTCCTAAAACTGTCAATGGAAAACTATAACTATTAGCTATCTCATCTTCAAATTCCTCAGAAGGAAATAATATTAAGCAAATAGCAACTTCAAAAATGTAAAAAATGAAACAGCTGGCTGCCTGGACAGTCACCCAAAGTTTTTCTGTGTTGTTGAAGCATCCATTTTCAGCCTACAGGCCTAGCATGTCTGACAGACTTCTCTGTGCAGCAGGATATTCCCAAAGTCCTTTCTACCTTGTCTTGACAAGGTTCTGCAATTCTTTGTGTATTTCTCCTGCTTGTCTGTTTTGAATATCATATTGGCAGAAGTCAAGGCAAGAGTACTTTCTTGTCCAGTGGCTAACTATTGTCACAAAGAAGGTCAATTCATATGGAGGAGTTTCCTTGATGTTCATCATCTTCTCTGAGGCAGATTGGTGCTGCCAGGAGCAGATATCCCATTATCAAAAAAATAATAAGCTATGTTTTTGAAATTTCTTAAATGTCATATTCTATAGATCTCTGAAGTGCTTGAAGAAGACCTGCCCATCTAAAATATATCTGATCTTGAAAACATATCTAATATGACTGTAAGTTTGATTGCAATGTCTAACTACTAATTTGCATTTATTTATATCTTAATTAGTTGATAATAATAACTTTCCTGGACTAGTAATTTGTATTATATTGTATAATACCTTGAACAAACAGGAATATATGTACAGTGACAAAATTAATCTCAACTTTATGTCAATACACACTATTTGTATACATTATACAAAAAAATCAAATCCAATGTAAAATATTTAAAGCTAGTAATTTCCTTTTTAAGTAGATTCAATAATCTATCCTTATATCCTATTATATCTGTATTCCCTTTTTCTCTCTTTTTTTAAAACAAGAACCCTAAGTCTAATCTCTCTTGTTTACCTTTTTTAACCATAACCAATAACAATGACAATCATCCATAACCCATTGTAAAACCAAAAACCACCTACCCTACCTCTTGGGAATGTGGGCTTCGTGTTCTTAAGTTTACTTCCTGCTGTCTGGGGGGCAATGACATTTTTAGGGGATCCTGAAAAGAAAAGTGTTATTGATTGTCAAGTCCTGAAATATGTAGCTGTTTGTTACATATTTGTTATCCAGTCTCTGTATAACAGGAAAGTGCATGGCTTGTCTCAGGTCCTGGCTAGAGAGGAGTCTGTGAAGCTGGTTCATCTCAGCTAGCCACCTCGAAAATGTCCTGAGTAGTTTGTAGTCCAAATCTGATCTTTGGTTGGTGTTTGTCAACCTGGTGACTTTGTCATCGTCCATGTGATATCCTCATTGTGGAGCCCCATCTTCTTTTTGGATACTTCCAGTTCATAATTAGGCACTGTCATGGATCACTGCAGAAAACTGGTAAGAGATTAAAACACAACACAATATACAGAAAGCTAAATGCATACATTTTTACTTGGAATAGGATTAATAACAATACAACTGTCCATTATTTTTAGTCATTCTTCTGTCCCATATCAGGTGGCTCTTCTGATATGATACAGAAATTTTGCATTTTCCTTTAAACAAGTATGCTTGGGTTTAGAGAACGAGTCACACTCCAACTCCAAAGCCAGCTTTAATTTATAATTTAACTGGGACTTATCTTGTAATTAAAGATAGAGGGTAAATGGGAGGGGTGGGAGGGAGAAGGGAGTTTGAACAAGGGAATGCATGGATTAAAAAATGAGACTTTATTCATAATAAAAAAAGAAAATAAAACAAAAAAAGAAGAAAGATTTTACCACATAGAGTATATTGGTACCAATAAATGTGATATTCTTTTGCTTCTGAACTTTTCTGGATAGCCTCCCTTCTGTTGTAGATGTCTAGATGTACAAGATCTTTTAGCTTCTTGAAGATGGGTATTTTGGGTTTTTTGTAAAGTCAAAAACAAAAACCTGCCTCAACTCTTTTTTTTCTTACAACTTAAAGAATTGTAGTATGGGTAGATGAGCCATCAATTCTTATTTTTATGAAGTTTCTCTGGTTCAAATTGAAGTAAAAAACAAAAACCTGCCTCAACCCTTTTTTTTTCTTACAACTTAAAGAATTGTAGTATGGGTAGATGAGCCATCAATTCTTATTTTTATGAAGTTTCTCTGGTTCAAACTGAGTCTTTATTAATTTTGATGGTACCCATAACTTTTCTTCACCTGTGGAAACAAAAGTAAAACTTCTTCCCCAACATAGCACATAGCCTGACTTCCATTCTGAGGTTAGTACTTCTTTGAGATAGACAGACTGATTTAGCTCAGCTGTTTTTTCTATAGTCCAATGCCTTTCAGCAGCTATTGTTCCTTTCTCATTAGCATTGAGAAAATTCAAAGTTAATAAAGCACTATTTCTATTTCTAGGGGTCTTTGTTACTTCTTTCTGTTTCTCCTTTAGAGTTCAATTTGATCTCTCTATGTCTGTTTGTCCTGTAGGCTTATATAGTATTCCTGTAATATGCTTTATATTATAATAAGCAAAAAATTGTTTCATTCTACTAGAGACAAATGCCTGAGCATTGTCTGTCTTAATCTCTACAGGTATTCCCATAATGGCCATAACTTCTAGCAAATGTGTGATTACAGAACTAGCCTTTTCTGAACTCAAAGCAGTTGCCCATTGAAATCCTGAAAATATATCTATTGTATGATGTATATATCTTAATTTTCCAAATTCTGTAAAATGAAATACACCCATCTACTAGATTTCATTTTTATGTATACCTTTAGGGTTACTCCCTGTTGGTAATGGAGTTTGGTTATAGAAGGAACAGGTGGGACATCTTTTTACAATTTCTTTGGCTTGTTGCCAAGTGATGGAGAAATTGTTTTTAATCCTTTGCTATTGACATGATTTTTTTTAAATGAAACTCTGAGGCCTCTAGCACATTTCCTATTAATAATTTATCAATTTCATCATTACCTTGGACTAAAGGTCTTGGCAGACCTGTATGGGATAAGATGTGTGTATTATAGAAGGGATGATCTCTATTCCTGATTAGTTCTTGTAACCAAATAAATAATGAAGTTAATTCTAACTCATCATTAATAAAACCAGTAGTTTCAATGTGTAAAGCAACTCTTTCTGTATACTGAGAGCCAGTGAGTATGTTGAGAGCTTTAATAAAATCCACTAATACCATCGCAATAACATATAATTCTGACTTCTGAACAGAATTATAAGGACTTTGGGCCACTTTAGTTATATTTTCTGATTTGTAACTTGCCTTTCCTGATTTATTTGCATCAGTATAAAATGTGGGGGCTCCAGTAATTGGTTTATCTTGTACAACACAAGGAAGAATCCTATTAGTTTTCTTTAAAAATTCAATTCTTTTGCTTTGAGCGTATTTGTTATTAATATTGCCCAAAAAATTACTGCAGGCTCTTTGCCAAGGTTCACTTTCTACCCATAATTGGTCAATTTCTTCATTAGTTAAAGGTACAACAATTTCTGCTTGGTCCATTTCTGTTAATTGATGAAGTCTTAATTTCCCTTTAAAGATCAATTCAAAAATCTTTTCCACAAATGTCTTTAATTTTCTTACTTGGTTTATGTGGTAGAAATATCCATTCCAATGTAACATTTTCCCTTTGCACTAAAATTTCCTTAGGGGAATGCTTAGAGGACAAGATAACTAGGATGCAATTAAGGTATGGATCCATACAATCCACATGTGCATCCTATAATTTCTTTTCTACCAAAATCAATTCTCTCTCAGCTTCAGGTGACAATTCTCTTGGACTATTTAAGTCCTTGTCACCATTTAAGGTTTTAAACAAATTATCCAGTTCATCATTTTTTTATTCCAATAGTGGTTTGTAAATTGGCAATGTCTCCTAGTAATTACTGAAAATTATTTAAGGTCTTTAATCTATCTCTCCTGATATGTACCTTTTGGGGTCTATTTTATAACCTAAATAATTAATGAAATTTCCCCTTTGTATTTTTTCAGGGGCTATTTGTAATCTCCAATGCAGGCAATTTTTTTTTTACTTCCTCAAACATTTTTCCTAGAGTATCAGTGTCTGAATCTGCCAATAGGATGCTATCCATATAATGGTATATTATGGATTTTGGGAATTTGTTGCGTATTTTTTCTATTGGCTTTTGTATATTGGGTGCCAAATGTAGATGTACAAATTTGGTTTTATAAAATGAAACTCAGAGCCAAATATTGGGGGAAATATCAGAGAGAGGAAGCACCATAGTCAATTCTCACCTAGCTGCCTTGTAACTTCCTCAGCCTTGATCTCTTGGTTGCTTCTGCCTGTTGCTTCTGCCAGTCACTTCTGTTTCTGCTGGGTTTCTACAGCCCTTATATACCCTATCCCATCCAGGTAAGGATTAAAGGCATGTAGCCTTGAACTCACAGAAACAGAAGAAGTTCTATCTTGGAGTTTGGGATTAAGAGTGTTGGTCACCACTCCCAGCTTTAAGTTTCATGACACCAGAGGAAGGAGTATGAGCTGATAAGAGACATTTGGTTATAAATATTACTGGATTAATTCAACCTATTATTTTAAAAATATATATTTTGAAAATGCCTTGACTTCAAAATTTAATTCAAAAAATATGTTACTTTGGAGAAGAGGTTTTGCTTTTATTCCCACAGAAAATGAGAGGGTGTGGATTCATTGCAGGTTAAAGAAAATAATGTTTGATTGGGGAAGAAACCCTGAGTAAATGACCCAGATGATCCAAGATTCCTGAGCACCTCTGTTGCAGTTTCCTTTGAGGTCTGCATCCAGAATGGCTTCAAGGATGCTGGCTGAGATTATCCAGCCTCACAGACTACTCTACTCAGGACTTGTCCATAAACTTAAATTTTCTGTGGATCCCCATAAGATTAACTTGCTCTCAATCAGCAGGAAATAGTCTAGAGAACTATGCTCACATTCCCCCCAAATGGATTATATATTCTTGTCTTTGTTTAGAGTGTTGGTCACAAGTTGTTTGGGATAATGGTCAGGAAAAAAACTGTACAAAGGAGATTAGATTTGAGGTTCTTGTTTTAAAAAGAAAAAAAGGGGAGATATGGGATAATGCTCTTGTAAGTGTAAAGATTTGTTATTCATATTGGTTTAATAAAGATGCTGATTGGTCAGTAACAAGGCCGGAGGTGTATTAGCAGGGCTATCAGACTAGGAAAATTAAGGGAAGAGGAAAGTCAGAGCAACAGACACCAGCCAGATACAGAGGAAGCAATATATGAATGCTGCACTATGAAAAGGAACCACGCCAAGCCTTTCTTCATGGCATAAGGTTTGCTTTGTTACCCTTGATTTTGATTCTCTCTGTGTTTTAGCTCCCTTTCTCTTTACTGTGACAAAATATCTGAACAAAAGCAACTTTAGGAAGTTAGGCTTTATTTTGATTCATAGTTAAAACATAATGGTGGGAGATTCTTAGTGAACATGATCTTGAGGCACCAGGTCAACACTGTAGCCACAGTCAGGGAGCAGCTACTTTCTATTTTTATGCAATCTGGGAACCAGTCTCATGGAAATTTATTAGGGGGTCTTTCCATATCGGGTAACTTGTAGAAAGTATCTGATCTAGAATAACTTTCTTTTTTTAAATTTATTTTTAACTAAAGTCTCATTTTTTATCCATTTTTCCCCTTGTTCAAACTCCTTCCCCATCCTGCCCCTCCCAGTCACTCTCTCTTCTCCCCATCTTCTTATCTCCTCCCCAACAAGGGCAGGAGGTCCCAAGGTCCCAAGGTGGCTTAGTTCAGCATCCACTCCAGGAAAAGTCCGATTTCCTCATCCTAATATCAAGACTGGGTTAGGTGTTCCTCTGGAGGGAATGAACTCCAAGGTGCCAATCCAAGGTGCTTCAGATCCCAAGCTGTTTAGTGGTTGTGGTGTGCAGCTTGGGTATTTTTTGATTTTTATTTAAAGTCCACTAATGAGTGAGTACATCCTCTGCTTATCTTTCTGGGTTTACTATTTATCTGTGATACCTTGCTCAGGAGGATATTATCTAAATCCATCCATTTGCCTGTGAATTTCAGGATATCATTTTTTCGTACTGCTGAGTAGTATTCCATTGTGTAGATGTACCACAGTTTGTTAATCCATTCTTCAGTTGAGGGACATCTAGGTTGTTTCCAGGTTCTTGCTATTACAAATAATGCTGCTATGAACATAGTTGAGCTAATGCTTTTGGGGTGTGAATGCACATCTTTAGGGTATATGCCAGTAGTGGTATTGCTGAGTCCTTGGGAAGATTGATTCCCAGTTTTCTGAGAAACCACCATACTGCATTCCACAGTGGGTGAAGAAGCTTACACTCCCACCACTAATGCAGTGTAATCTTTGAGATCAGTCCTCTGTCACTTGTAGGGTTGCTGAAAATCTTTTCCCATTCTGTAGGTTGTTGTTTTGTCTTATTGACTGTGCCCTTGGCTTTACAGAAGCTTCTCAGTTTCAGGAGGTCCCACTTATTGATTGTTATTTTTGGTGTCTGTGCTACTGGTGTTATATTTAGGAAGTATCACCTGTGCCAATGTGTTGGAGGGTATTTCCCACTTTCTTTCTATGAAGTTCAGAGTGGCTGGGTTTATGTTGAGGTCTTTGATCCACTTAGATTTGAGTTTGATGCAGCGTGATAGGCTTGGATATATTTGCATGTTTCTACATACTACCATCCTGCTATGCCAACACCATTTGTTAAAGATACTATCTTTTTTGCATTGAATATTTTGGGCCTCTTTGTCAAAGATCAGTTGTTCATAGGTTTTTGGGTTAATGTTGGAATCCTCAATTTGGTTCCATTGATCCAAGAGTCTGTTTTTTTGCAAGTACCAGGCTGTTTTTATTACTGTAGCTCTATAGTATAACTTGAAGTCAGGGATGGTGATGCTTCCTGAGGATCTTTTGTTGAGCAAAATTGTTTTGGCAATCCTGGCTTTCCTGTTATTCCAAATGAAGTTGAGTATTGTTCTCTCAAGGTCCATAAAATATTGTGTTGTCATTTTAATGGGAATTGCATTGAATCTGTAGATTGCTTTTGGTAGGATTGCCATTTTTATTATGTTGATCCTACCTATCCAGGAACATAGGAGATCTTTCCATTTTCTGATATCCTCTTCAGTTTCTTTCTTCAGTGATTAAAGTTTTTATCAAATAAATCTGTTACTTTCTTGGTTATAGTTACTTCAAGGTAATTAATGCTATTTGCAGCTATTATAAAGGGTGATGTTTCCCTTATTTCTTTTTCAGCCCTTTTATCTTTAGTGTATAAAAGGGCTACTGATTTCTTTGAGCTAATCTTGTATCCTGATTAACTGATTAACATTGCTGAAGGTGTTTATCAGCTGTTGAAGTTCCATGGTAGAATTTTGTGGGTCACTTATGTATATAATCATATCATTTCCAAATAGAGATAGTTTCACTTCTTTTCCAATTTTTATCTCCTTAATCTTGTTTTGTTCTCTTATTGCTTTAGCTAAAACTTTGAGAACTATATTGAATAGATAAGGGGAGAGAGGACATCCTTGTCTAGTTCCTGATTTTGATGAAATTGCTTTGAATTTTTCTCCATTAAGTTTGACATTGGCCATCGACTTCTTATAAATCGCCTTTATTATATTTTGATATTTTCTCATTATTCCTGATCTCTCCAGGGCTTTTATCATAAAGGAGTGTTGGATTTTGTCAAGGGCTTTTTCAGCATCTAAGGATATGATCATGTGGGTTTTTTTCTTCAATTTGTTTATATGACAGATGACATTTATAGTTTTTCATATGTTGAACCATCCTTGCATTTCTGGGATCAAGCCTACTTGATCATGGTGGATGATATTTTTTATATGTTGTTGTATACAGTTTGCCAGAATTTTATTGAGAATTTTAGCATCAATATTCATGAGGGAAATTGGTCTGTAATTCACTTTCTTTGTTGTGTCCTTGAGTGGCTTGGTTATTAGGGTTATTGTAGCCTCATAAAAAGAGTTTGACAATATTCCTTCAATTTCTACTCTATGAAACAGTTTGAGGAGTATTGGTAACAGCTCTTCATTGAATGTCTAGTAGAATTCTGCACTGAAGCCATCAGAATATCTTTCACAGATAGTTTTCTTTAAGGTGATTCTAGAGCATGTCAAGTTAGCAGCATAAACATTCACAGCAAAGTATTGAAGGTGACAGGAAAAGAATTATATGTAAAACACATGTAGAAAATAAAAAGTAATTAGCACTTAAGTGTCTTAAAAACTCTGGCTGTGACAGTTGAATACCAGCCACATGTCTTAAACCCGTATGTTATGTATGCATAGCTACTTTGTTCTTGCTACATGGAGAGAAATCAATGGTCCACATCGCTCTCTAGCAGCAGTCAGGTATAGTGTGGTACAACCTCTTTCTCAAACACATATTATAAAACCCTACTGTCCTGGCTGCTGTCCTCTGATCTCATACTGAGTCAAATTAGATTAGAAATTCAAATTATGTTTAATTTGTTTAAAAATAGAATTTACTAAAGATTATGACTTGAAAAGTTTGTTAATTATTGTTTTTGATCTAAATAATATTATGTTTGATTCAGTGTTTATAAAACTTTCTTCCACCACACTTAATAGTCCCTACAGGATAGCACATCTTTTTTCTTTAGTTTAACTGGACTATCTGTCAGTACTCATATTTATACACAAAACTTTGATTTCTTGAATGGTTGTTCTTTTTTTAAAGATTTACTTATTTTTATTTTATATGTATAAATATTTTGTCTTCATGTATGTCTGTGCAGCACATCTATATAGTATCCATGGAGGCCAGAAGAGGGCATTGGATCCACAGACCCACTGGATATGGTGAGCTGCCATTGGGTGCTGGAAACAAAATCTGAGCCCTCTGCAAGAACAGTAGGTGATCTTAACTATGGAGTCATCTCTTCACCCTCCTTTAAATTAGTGTTTGTTCATTCTTTTTTGTCAGCTTCTCTTGTTCATGCAAGGTACTCAGCAAATATTACTTCAGATTGCCTACTCCAGTGGTATATTCCTGCCTAATTACTTATAAAAAGAAAGAACCCTCACCTCAGAAATTACAAGTTTCCTTCTGAATGAGACAACATACCTTGTATTTCAACCAAAAATTTACAAGTGTGAGTACATGTTTGTAGACACATACACACATGTGTCTAGTATTAATTCAAAGACTTTGTAATTATCCTGCTAGCTTTTTCTCACTTACCCCTAGTGGACAATCTGCAATGTTCCAGCTTACCATGTTCTGAAAAACCTAGTAAAAATAAATGGAGAAAGTGAAAGGAATGTACACTTATTTAGATTCTAACTTTTTTCATGGAGTCCCATATACAAGCTGATGCTACAACCCGCCCAAGGCATCCTTATCCTCCTGGAGGATATTCTCTTTCAAGCTTTTGACTGTCACCTTATAAATGTGCTTAACTGAAAGGTTCACCCATTATGGCTTTTTGCTATTATTTAAATTCCAGCTGTCTTTTCTCAGATTCTTTCCCACCAGTTTTTCTAGTTGAGACCATTCTGATACTTTTTCACCCTCTCTTCATTTACCCCTTGTCCCTGTCTCCTGCCTTGTTTTTACCTCTTCCCTCTTTGTAAACACCTGCTTTCAGCTTTTCTTCCTTTACTCATTACTTATTTCTCTTTTCAGTGCTCTGGAAGTGCCAGAATGTTTAGCTGTGGGATATGAGCATATGCCAGAGGGATCCAACTACAGAACATAGGAGGTTAAAGAAATAGCCATTGTTGTTATTTATGAAACATCTATAGCTGTCTACCAGGTCTGTTCTGCAATACTTGGGACCATTTATGCCTCCACTTTCTTCTTTTTTCAATATCCTGATTAAGTCCAGACTTCTCCATGGTGCCCATGTACATGAATTGTCTTACTCTTTCTTTCTTTCTTTCTTTCTTTCTTTCTTTCTTCCTTTTTTCTCTCTTTCTCTTTCTCTATTGATTTATTAATTGATCAATAAATGAACATACAGATGGACAGAAAGAGATAGCTAGCTAGCTAGATATATGGTAAAAATAGTGTGCAGTTATAAACTGGGTTTTCATAAATTGGTTGTTATCAAATATTCATTTTTTCTCATAAAACAAAAAATTATGTACCCAGAGAATTTATGCACCAATGACATTTATAAAAGATGTATCTAAAGACTAAAACTAGGCTATAGATTACTGGGTGACTACTCTTAACTTAACTGATGATCCAGGGTTCCAAAGTTCATTATACTTTTCAGTGAGTGAAGAGTTGATGAGAACAAAAGGAAATCATTGCTCTTGTAGGGATATTTATATCATGTTCACTAATTTTGGTGGATGAACAATTTTGCTTTGATGCATATTCATAAGAAATACAAGCATATAATACCTGCTGAGAGTTTGAGCCACACAAGTAAATTCTTACTCTCCAATTCTCACTATTTCTTAGCATCATAGTCTTTAATAAGTTTTAGAGATTTGTTCCTTTTTAATATAAGTGTATGGTTGTTTTGTCTGCATGTTTTTCTGTGTGCCATGTGTGTGTAGTGCCTGTGGTGGTTAGAAGAGTGCAATGGATTCCTTGGAACTGGAGGTATAGATGGTTATGAATTGTGATATTTACACCAAGAACCAAACCAGCGTCCGCTGCAAAAATCCAGTGCTCTTACCCACTGAGCTTTCTCTGTAATCTCTTGACCTTAAAGTCTTTTGCTGTCACATTTCCTCTTCTTATGGTATGACAAATGACAATATATTTTTATTTTTTACTTTATTTTTTATATTTTTTTAGTATATTTATTTTATATTTTATTTTTATTTATGGTTATCTCACTGGACTGGCTTATGACAGATATAAACAGCACATAAAATAGTAGCTGATTATAGGAGATGCCAGTCTGTGCATAAGGAGATGGCTTTCATTGTATTTGTCTTTGGTCAGGCAGTGGCAAGAAGGTACACATGTCTTCCTGGAAATGGAGACAAAAATTGGGAGTAGGAAGGCAATAGCTGGTGAATCACAAGGGTAATAAGTAAGTGAGGGGGAGGGATCCAGGGTGAGACATCAACACTAATGGTCCTGTAGGACCATCTTATGAAGGCCTGTGTTCTCTAGGCTCAGAACAATTTCACAGAAAGCTGAACATTTTGTGTTCTTTCCTACTCTACAGAGTTACCACCGGAGGATTAGCTTATGAGTCACTTACCTCAGGCTGTGCTTCTTGTTGATTTCAATCTCAGGCTACATTTTGATTTATTTTGAAACTCTAATTCCTGAGGCTGAAGAGATAGCTTGGTGGTTAAGAGTACTTGCTGCTCTTGCAGAGAACTGGAATTCAGTTCCCAGTTATAATACCAGATGGCTAATAATCAGTAGTAACTCTAGCTACAGGGCATTTGATACCTTCTATGAGCCTCTTTGGGTATTTTACACAGGTGTGCGGGCATGCACAGATACACAGAAATAAACATAAATCTTTAAAATTAATTATCATAATATTGAGCTCTATGATATGTGTTGGAGTACATTTTCTTTGTCCTATATCAATTATAGTATACCTTTTTGTGAGTTTCATTGTCTTCTATTCACCAACCCAATCTTTCATTAAGGCCTTTTATTTATTCCCAGAATTTACACATGAAAACTAAAGAAGCGCTTCTTTTTGTTTCTCTCTTTCCTGTGTCCCATTTTCTGAAATCTTCTCAGAATAGTCACTCTAGCGTCCATTTTTACCTTTCCTCTTACCTCCATTCCTTCTTAAGCATGCAGTCATGAGGTCAAGGGCTCAGTCACCAGAACAATGTCTATCCTGTGCCTGAACCTCGTCTGTCCTTTCTCTCCTACAGAAGTTCCTCCTGCAGCATTCCTTTATCATGATCCTGTTCAGATCTTATCAGTAATTTTAAGAACAAATTTGAATAGGAAACTGAAGACTAAGAGATACTGCATCCTAAGAGAGATTTGTTTTAAATATAAATCTCCATGTTATAATTGGACTCATGGGCAGAGCATTCCTGAACAACCTAGATTGTAGCAGCAGTAGGATTAAATACTTAGGACCACCTCAGTGCTAATGTTATCGTGACTTTTCATCAGTGTTAGAGGTTTACAGAATTACATTTCAACCTTAAAGGCCCTGGAATATTATTTTTCATGGGATATTCTCCTTAAAAGCACTGACTTTGCTTGTGGATTAGAGTCTTAACTCTGCCATTCATCCTGAAAATTTGGCCCCTGGCTATTTTAAGTTTGTAGAGGATGCTCTTCTACTGTGGTGGCCTCGGCCTTGTTTCCAGGAGTCCTCAAGTGGATGTCCTGGTTTTTTCATGCCATTTTATGAGTGTATCTATTGAAAAAATCTATTTTAAAGGATAGATTCCAGAATGAAGCCTCTTTATCCTCTGGTGTATTTTTTAATAATTAGAATTAACTGTTTTTTTTCTAGACTAATTTGCTCTGGATCTTTGGGGAGAATATTCTTTAAAACCTGACTTATGCTCTTTTATATACTAATTTAAAAATATTCTTGATGTCTCAGCACTTTAGAATGTATTCACATAGTGAAGCAAGCAGGATGACCTGCACCACCACCTATTATCTTATAGCTGTTTAATTTGCTTTATGTTCCTACCAGGTAGATCACTAGCTAATTCTATATTTTAGGGGGATATACTGAAGCATAGCCTGCTTTAATTAAGTAATTTGGGACATCAAATTAGTTGTTTAACTAGAAATAGATTCTTAGTTTCTGTGTTTCATTTGGTAATGACAATACCTATAGTCATTTTCTGTAGATACATTTATATGTATGTTTGTGTATATAAATACACACATATCTATAAAGAAAAGAGAACATAA
Source organism: Sigmodon hispidus (assembly GCA_004025045.1). Classification (NCBI taxonomy): domain Eukaryota; kingdom Metazoa; phylum Chordata; class Mammalia; order Rodentia; family Cricetidae; genus Sigmodon; species Sigmodon hispidus. The sequence continues at coordinate 96,909 of PVIH01005445.1, read as the reverse complement.
TATATACAAGAGACATTCAAATATTTAATAAAATTGATTTTTAAGGATGAAGCCTTTATAAGGACATTTTCAGATGAAATAAATCTAAGAAACTTGCAACCAACAGTTCTCATCTACAGAATATCTTTCAGAAAGAAGAAAAATGATCCCAGAAAGAGTTTAAAAGAGAGAAAAAGGGCTACACATGGAGAGACACCCCTTTGATTTGGTGCTTGAGATCAGTAAGTGGATCTTTGTGAGTTTGAGACCAGTCTTGTTTACATAGTAAGTTCCAGGCCAGATATAGCTACATAGTGAGATCCTGTCTCAAAAAAAAAAAAAACAAAAACAAAAAACTGACAAACAAAAACAATAATAAACACACAAAACAAGTAAGGAAAAGAACTATTAAATTATAACACATTAAGAGAATATGAAATAGCATGAAGAAATATACATTGCAGGTAGAAAATTATAGATAATAATCACATATAAATAGTAGTAGAAGGAAGCATTTGAAGATAAGGAATTCATGAGCACATTTATTAGTGAAGGAAGGTAAAGATATTACATTGAGAGTTTAAATTAAAGGTACAAATTAAAACTTCTAGAGTGGCCTAGAAACAAAGAAGGTTGATAGGGAAAAGAAAGGAGGGGGGCAAGAAGAGAAAGAGAACAGGAAGAAAGGTTATATAGCTTTAAAGAAAATACTGGAGAAGAATAAAGCAAAGTAAATTTTAATATAAAAAATCACAAAAAGAAAGAAGTAGGAAGTTAAATTGTAGAATACCCAGACTACTAACAACAAATTTGATGATCTTATTTCTCAATTATTGCCAATATTCTCAGAGCGAATGTAGAAACAAATGAGATAAAAAAAAAAAAAGCCCTGGTCCAGATGGATTCAGTGCTGAATTCTACCAGACATTCAAAAAATAACTACTACCATTACACCTCAAACTATTTTACACAGTAGAAACTGAAGGAATATTGCCAAATTCCTTTTATGAGGCCACAATAACCCTAATACACAAGCCAATCAAAGACACAACAAGGAAGGAGAACTATAGACCAATTTCCCTCATGAATATTGATGCTAACAATCTCAACAAATTGGGCAAACCATATACAACAATATATAAAAAATATCATCCACCATGACCAAGTAGGCTTCATCCCTGAAATGCAGGATTGGTTCAACATATGAAAAACTGTAAATGTCATCTATCATATAAACAAATTGAAGAAAAAAAACACATAATCATATCCTTAGATGCTGAAAAAGCCTTTGACAAAATCCAACACTCCTTTATGATAAAAGCCCTGGAGAGATCAGGAATACAGGGAAAATACCTAAATATAATAAAGGTGATTTACAAGAAGCCAACAGCCAACATCAAACTTAATGGAGAAAAACTCAGAGCAATCCCACTAAAATCAGGAACTAGACAAGGATGTCCTCTCTCCCCTTATCTATTCAATATAGTTCTTGAAGTTTTAGCTAAAGCAATAAGAGAAGGAAAGGAGATTAAGGGGATACAAATTGGAAAAGAAGTAGTGAAACTATATCTATTTGCAGATGATATGATTGTATACATAAGTGACTCACAAAATTCTACCAAGGAACTCCTACAGCTGATAAACACCTTCAGCAATGTAGCAGGATACAAGATTAACTCAAAGAAATCAGTAGCCCTCCTATACACTGAAAATAAAAGGGCTGAAAAAGAAATAAGGAAACATCACCCTTTACAATAGCTGCAAAGAGCTATTATAACCTAAGTTGAGTAACTATAACCAAAGAAGTAACATATCTATTTGACAAAAAAAATTTAAGTCACTGAAGAAAGAAATTGAAGAGGATATCAGAAAATGGAAAGATCTCCCATGTTCCTGCATAGGTAGGATCAGTATAGTAAAAATGACAGTTCTTCCAAAAGCAATCTACAGATTCAATGCACTGCCCATCAAAATCCCAACACAATATTTTATGGACCTTGAAAGAACAATACTCAACTTCATTTGGAATAACAGGAAAGCTAGGATTGCCAAAACAATTTTGCTCAACAAAAGATCCTCAGGAGGTATCATCATCCCTGATTACTAGTTATACTAAAAAGGTACAGTAATAAAAACAGCCTAGTACTGGCATAAAAACAGACTTGTGGATCAATGGAATAGAATTGAGGATCCGGGCATTAACACAAAAACCTATGAATACCTGATCTTTGACAAAGAGGCCCAAAATATTCAATGGAAAAATGATAGTATCTTTAACAAATGGTGTTGGCATAGCTGGTTGTTAGTGTGTAGAAAACTGCAAATAGATCCAAGCCTGTCACCCTGCACAAAACTCAAATCCACAACATAAACCCAGCCACTCTGAACTTGATAGAAAAGAAAGTGGGAAATACCCTCCAATGAATTGGCACACATGACCACTTCCTAAATATAACACCAGTGGCACAGACACTAAGAACAAAAATCAATACATGGAACCTCATAAAACTGAGAAGCTTATGTAAAGCCAAGGACACTGCCAATAGGACCAAACGACAGCCTTCAGAATGAGAAGAGATTTTTACCAACCCTACAAGTGATAGAGGATTTATCTCTAAAATATATAAAGAACTTAAGAAACTAGAGCCTAAAACCTTGAATAACCCAATCAAAAAATGGGGTTCAGAATTAAAAAAGGGAATTCTCAGCAGAAGAATTACAAATGGCTGAAAGGCACTTGAAAAAGTGCTCAACTCCTTTAGCCATCAGAGAAATGCAAATCAAAACAACTTTGAGATACCATCTGACAGCTGTCGGATTGGCTAAGGTAAAAGTTACAGATGACTCCTATGCTGGGGAGGTTGTGGAGCAAGGGAACACTCCTCCATTGTTGGTGGGAGTGTAAGCTTGTTCAGCTACTCTGGAATGCAGTTTCTCAAAAACTGGGAATCAATCTCCCCAAGAATCCAGCAATACCACTTCTGGGTGTATACCCGAAAAATGCACATTCACACTCCAAAGGCATTAGCTCATCTATGTTCATAGCAGCATTATTTGTAATAGTGAGAACCTATAGTGTAATAGTGAGAAAGTAACCTAGATCCCCCTCAACTGAGGAATGGATTAACAAACTGTGGTACATCTACACAATGGAGTACTACTCAACAGTAAGAAAAAATCATATCCCAAAATTTGCAGGCAAATGGATGGATTTGGAGAATATCCTCCTGAGCGAGGTATCTCAAACTCAGAAAGATAAGCAGGTACTCACTCATTAGTGGACTCTAAACTAAAAAAGCAAAAAGCAAAGCATGTCCAAGCTGCAAACCACAATCCCTGAACAGCTTTGTATCTGAAACACCTGGGAGTGGCACCTTGGATCCCACTCTATCCTGACTCAGTCTTGATGTTGGGGTGAGGAAACTGGATCTGCAAGGAGTGGATGCTGAACTGAGCAATACTGGGACCTTGGGACTTCCTGCCCATGCTGAGGAAGAGATGTGGAGATGTGGAGAAGAGAGAGTGACTGGAGGGGGTGGGAGGGGGAAGAGACCTTGAATAAGGATATGCATGGATAGAAAATGTGACTTTATTCATAATAAAAAAAAAGAAAGAGGAAAAGAAAAAAGAAAAAAAAGAACCTAGAAATAATCTAGTTGCCCTTTAACTGAGGAATGGATTAACAAGCTGTGGTACATCTACCCAATGGAGTACTACTCAGCAGTAAGAAACAATGATATTTTATAATTTGCAGGCAAATGGATGGATATGAAGAATATCCTCATGAGCGATGTTGCACAATCTCAGAAAGATTAGCAGGGGATGTATTCACTCATTAGTGGATTTTAAACAAAAAGCAAAGCATGTCCAAGCTGCAAACCACAAATACTGAACAGCTTGGGATATGAAGCACCTTGAACTGGCACTTTGTAGCCCATTTCCTCCAGAGGAACACCTGACCCATACTTGATGTGGGGATGAGGAAAGTGGATTTGCCTGGAGTGGATGCTGAACTAAGCCACCTTGAGAGCTTGGGACCTACTGTCCTTGGCGGGGAGGAGATAAGGAGATGGGGGAGAAGAATGACTTTTAGGGGCAGGAGGGGAAGGGCACTTGAACAAAGGGATACATGGATAAAAAATGAGACGTTATTAACAATAAAAATGAGAAAAAAATTGAAAAGAAAACTTTAAAACATACTGTTAAAAATGAATGGGACACTGTTTCTTCTCCCCTGAGCAATTTAGCTCACCAGGAAGTTATGAAATGTGTAATTGGCATGTGCTGGAGGGCACAGAATCAAAACAGTCCTCTTCGTGGGCTTGGCAAGGTTTAAACAGGAGAGGAAGTAAAGGACACTCCTGTCACAACTCTCTTCTAATCATTCAACTTTGAAAGATAAATGGAAACAATAGTGTTCCAATAATATTTTATTAACAAAGGGAGCCAGTAAACAAGTTAATTAATGACTCTTTGTTTGTCAATCACTGCCCTAAAGATTGGTATTAGTAAATGAGAAAACTTGGAATAAGTAGACTGCTTATGAAAAAAAAAAACACACATAAAAATCAAAAACAACAGGAGACAGTCAGAATACATATAACAAGAAGAATAAAAAAGAAACACAGAAATAAGGGCAGTAATGTATAAAAAATAAAAATTCTATAAGTAAAGCTAAAATTGGTTAATTTGAAGATAGTTTTGCCTGGATCTCTAAATGCATAAGTTTAGGTGAAGACTGAGGTGTCAGATACCTTTATTTAGAAGTTATCAAACACTAAGCCCATGGTAATGGGCTAAAACTGGCCAGCTTGTTGTGCTGTGAACTGTCAAGGGCAAAGAGAATGTTCCAACAGACAAGTTCAGCAAACATAGCAAGCATTTGTTCAGATCTGTACACAAAACGTGATCCATTCCAGGCGTGTTTGTGAATGAAGGTTTTGTAGAGAACTCTCTGTGTGTATCTGAAAGAGAGGGTGAAATAGAGAGAGAGAATGAATTACCATAAGCACTTTCAGTGGAATTCAGTGAAATAAGACCCATAGGCCCATGTTGCAATCCCAAATAGACCTTTGTCAAAATGGATACATAAAGAACAAGAAGAATGAGCAAGTGATATATGGAATTAAAACAAAGATACTTTAAAAGGGAAAGATTTAAAAGGGAAGCAAATATTTTGAACAACAACAAAAACAAAATCAAGTGATTAATAATTACAACCTTGAAACATAAAGACCCCCCTTATACAACCCTTTCAGAGAATAAAGCATTAAAACTAAAATTAATAAAAGCCTATTTAAGAAAGGGAAGTTAGAGCCCAGATTCACTTTTCAATATATGTGCAAAAAATCCTAAATAAATTTTAGCTACGAAGTGAACACATTATGAATCTTAATTATGGTGGACACTATGGATTTAAAAAAATCACTATTTTTTAATATTTATTTGGGAAGAGGATAAAACTGAATTATTCTTATCCTATGCCCCCCAATTTCTCAGTGTAGGCAAAGCATTAAGTATGTGTTCAGGCCTGTTCACAGTGTTTACCTGGGAATAATCCACATATCTGTTAATGACAGCAATCAGTGGACCAAGTATAAGACCTGAAGAATAGTTCAGGTTATCAATCACATTGCCATTAGTGAAAGCAGCAGCCAGGATTCGAAGAAGAGACTTGATGAGCATTTCATCCAATGAAAGCTGGGTTGTGCCTCCATGGAGTGAGTGGCTGTGGGAAATTTGTTTCATTAAGTGGAAACTTGATTCAAAATTCTAAAATTATTTAAATATATCTGCCCAGAATATTATAAGGCATGATATATTAGTCTGTCAGGCCTACTATTAACAAAGTACTTAAAACTAGGTTAGGGGATTAAATAGCAGAATTGTTTTTTTCATAGCTCTGGAGACTGTCCAGGATCATGCTCAAGGTCTTCCACCAAGTCACCCTTACCTTAATGTGACTTCTCATCACTGTGAGGAGATGCAGCCTTTTTCTCTGTGTACTCAGTTTCCTGATGTCTTTCTCCTTTGATAATGCCACCAATCTGTAGGACTTTGTTTGGCCTTAATTATATCTTTAAAGACCTTTTCTCCAAATGTTATCATGTTGCCATTGAGAGCTTTATCAAGCTTAGTGGTGGTGGGGGAATGTAGAGATTCAATCCATAATGTGGAAATACTAAACATGGTTTGACTATACACCAGAAGGATGATCCTGGGCAACTGACTTGTCCTCTTCTCCTGTCTTCTTTATTTGAATATGAAGGTCAAAACATTAGAGTGATGGCCATCTCCCTTTTGTGTTTATCAGAACCACTCACTGTGTTGATTGGCCCTGTGCATCACTGAGCCTATCCCGAGTGTCTGGTCCTCTGGACTGGGTGAGAATGCTTTTGAGATGTTTCTAGGTGGTGGTGGGACTGCTACTTGGGAAACCATACTTTTGATAATCTTTGGGATCAAATGATCCATGGGAGTTTGTGGAGCATATCATTCTGTGATAATTCTGTTGGTAGTAGCATCCATTTTCACATCTAGGATTCCTCATCTAAACCAAGACTTTGAAGATGACCTAAGAATTTGTCTTCTCAGTTCTTCCTAAGATGGTATATAACAGATACTATGTGGATTCCTGGTATTGTGTATCAGTCATTATCAAGGATGGATGTAATACACACTGATGTCCAGTAGCTCGTGTAGGAGCCACTATTGCAAAAGGCTGGTGTCAGAATCCCAGTTGTAATGAGAAAGCTACAGTAGTGTTATTTTCTTCCAATTTGCATCCACAACCTGCAGCAGAACAGGAAGTCTATTTTAGTTCATTGCTTTCTGTCCAAAAGGGTGGAAAAGGTTAGACCACAAGGCAATTGTAAGTCATTTCTAAACTACAGTTGGCATTGTTTTCAGCAGAGGCAACTGAGCTTTAAGTATAACCTACCCAAAAGCCACAAAGCAAGTTAAAGGCAAGCCCACTAAAGTTCAGTAGCCATCTGGCCAGTCCAGGTGCTCCATGTCTACTTAGTGTAATAAATGAACTATTCAGCAAAGGAAAAAGAGAGCCACGTGGGAGGGGGTGGTAAGGAGCCTCCTCTTTCCAGCAGAAGCAGGAGGCCATGTCCAGCATCTGTGGTGGGGTGCATACATCGGCATTTTGGATGGCAGCATATGCCACATTAAGTGCGCCTGCTGGGAGTCTGCACTGACTTCTGTCCCCCACCATCTGCAAGTTTCCATAGAGCATTTAGAGAAACAGCAATTTGTTGCATTGCTTTAAAATTTGGTGTTTATGAATTAAGACTAAAATAGATTATATAAATTATACTCATAAAAGAAACTTCTACCTGGGAAAGAGTGGATGCACTTGCATCCAGGTGAATAGGGATTTTGTGCTAGTGTTTTACACAGAGGAGAGAGTGCTTGATGTCATTTCTCTTTACATACTGCTTGATAAGTGAGCATCCATTTACTGAGTATTGGGGTTATATTAATAAGGAGTTTCTCAACCCTCTCCCCCATAGTTAAAACATTATTCTCAAGGAAAGCAAATCTCTAGTTTCTTATGCCCAACACTACCTGGGGATATTTCTTAGTGTTTGTTCCTGTCAGTTTCTTCTTTTGGAATCTCTTCTTCCTTCAAATTCAAACACAGAAGAAAGACATTTCTGTTTAAAATGTCATGATTTTAATTTTTTAAAAATGTGTTTCAGCCATGTGTATCAATGCTTCAGATTTCTAGCTCAGACTGTTGAGGAATGGCCTCAGAACTATCCCCAAAGACAATACCTTTTCTTCTTTGTATGCATTCACCACCTGTTTTACCTAAACTTTGTCTCTTTGATCTTTCTTGGTTTTGAAGGAAAATCTACACCATGTTTTCAGGCACCAGGGATTCTTGATGGGTAGAAATATTAGGCTTTGAAAATAATTAGAGTTGATTGCTTATAATGGTCTATTTTAGTCTATTTAAAGCAGAAATGAACATCCACAACCATGCTACTTTTTGATCATGAAAATGAATTTGAATTCAGAATCTCTACTTTCATACCTCCTATCATTAAAAATAGCTCCAACATAAACTGATTCACAGAGCTCTGATTGCTGGATGACAGTATTTTCCTGCATTGGTAAAGCATGTGTATGGAGAATCTGTCTTTTCTGAAGTACAGTTCCCTCAAAAGTCTGAGTCTCTATTAAGAAACTAGGAGCTTTCCCCACAAGCTCTTCACTTCTCTAACTTAACCTAAAAAGTTAAAAAAAAAAACCCAAGAAACAAAAAACTGTCTTCTATTCACTGTCCCTAATTTGGCAAACACCTCCCTTTGTGTTTCTATCTGAACCATCTCTTTGCCACACCTCCTGTGGGATCACACAGGAGCATTTATTTTGGGCTATTTTATCACTATTTTATGCCTTCTCCATTCTCAGCTTGACTTTTATAATTCTCTCACCTCCATCTATACCTCTTTAATTTCCCTGCCCTTTCCATCTTCAGGGTGACTTATGAATATTCTCCTTATTTTTCACTGACTTGGAACAGCAGATTTTTTGTTATCAGTAGGGAAAAACATGTTCTCATATCTTGTTATTTCTTTAGAGTTATTTCTTGTCTCCTATCTTAGTATTTTAAAAATTGTTTGCCATTTATAGTTCTACTTAGTTTCCATTGTTTTCATTTAGTTTTCCATATGTATTAAGAACAAGATGAAGAAGATGTTCTCAGTGGTATAGCTACTGATAACTTTACCAAAGTCTAGTAAATGTCCCCCACCTACATTCATGCAAAAGGTCCTAATTAAGCTCAGCAGGTCACTAAAACAAAAACCAAGCTGTAAAAATTGACAGGAAAGTAGAGGAAAACCATATGTAAGAAAAGGGGCATCAGAAAGAATGTAAGGGCATGAGAGGGTAATGAGAAGAGAGTGAAATGATGAAAATACATTATATATATGAATAAAATGGTCAAAGAATAATAATTTTAAAAGTCACATAGAATAGAGTGGGAGATGTCCCATTGCTAGAATGGAAGCAGATTTGTTACTGTGTCTGATTACTTGGCCCATTGCAAATAGCTCTGCCACTTTAAAGATTCAGAAAGACCTTGTACATTTGCGTTTTCCTTATACAGTAATAATGCTTGATGTCTTCTACTCTTGGAGAAGTGATTAGTGGAATGGAGAGAGGTTAGAAAGATCTTGAAAGATAGCAGATTCAAGCAGCTTTTTTTGTGGGTTTTTTTTTTTTTTTTTTTTTTTAAGATTGCGGAAATTCTCTGCCAGATAAGTCTGAAAATGTGTCACAAGCTAAAATTCAAAAACATACAGTTCCAAGCTGGAGTTTTTATTGTTGCATTTTACATAGTGAAATGAATTGCTGGGTGATGAGTGACTCTGTCTGCACACTCCAAGTGAATGAAAGCTCACTGCCTTAGTGAAGGTAAGGATTCAGTTCATCAGTGTGCAGCTGTACTAACAATGGAGACCCATCTGTTAACTTCTGTAAAGAATCAGTGCCCAGCACAAAAACTTTCTGAATGATTGCATAGCAGAATTTTGGTTATATGGAGTGAAATAATAAAAAATAATTTCTTCCTAAAAATTTCCCAGTGTTGACCACTTAAAAGTTAAAATTAGAAAAGTTAGATGTTTTTTTTTTTTCCATCCCTGTATATCCTTATTCAAGGTCCCTTCCCCATCCCACCACATCAGGTCATTTTTTCTTCTCTGCAACTCCCCATCCCCTCCCTGGGCAGGGAAAGCTGAACACAAAGTAAATATATGTGTAGCAATCTTATTTGCATTATCATCCTTGATAAGTCGTGCTTATGATTTTTATCTTCTTTATAGTTATTGTTAACTTCTCAGCATTTTAAATTCATTTTACTGTTTTTCTTGATAAATACAAAATAAATAAAGAAAAAAAAGGAAAAGTTGGATGTGACTTGAGTGTAGCCACACGAGTGAATACTTTCTAATAATATTCTACTCTTTTATTTTATATATTACTTTTTAACAGAAATAGGATATTCTTCCAAAAGAAGTTATGCAGCTATCTTAGTCTTCATAGGAAAAAAAATGGCTTTACTCTTCTAAGAAGAATGTTCTAACTACTATGCTCACACATTCTCCCAAATGTTTCCTCTCAACTCTAACTTCAAAAACTTATTTATGCTTAAGACTTGACCACAGAGATATGAATGATTTGAAAGTGGTTTATCTAGTCAACCAAAATGTGCTTTCTATTTATGAAATCAAGGGCTATTGCTTTTCCAACCATTTCACTCAACTTGGGCAGATGAAGGTGATTTAGCATAAATGACTGGAAGAGCCAAGACCAGCAAACTCACATCTAGTAGGTACAACTGAAAGGCTGAGCTTAGGCAACACTGCTCCCGCAGGATGGCAGACTTTGATAGTATAGTGTAGCTTCAGATGTTCATTACTGAAGCCTTCCCTCTTAATCCTGCTCCATTGTAGAGGTGGAAAAGAGGAATTTACAGATATGAAGTTGGTTTGGCAAGCTCTCCAGAATTCTCAGCAGCAAAATTAGAACAAGAAGTCAGGATTCCTGATATCTAGTCTGCTCTTTTTTTTTCTCTTGTAAGTTTAATATGAAATAGCCAGGTGATGCAGTTGCCAAAATGTATATAGCAAGCTAAGATAAAAGAAAAACAGAACCAATTGTAAGCAATCCGCTTATGCATTCAATAAATATACAATGGCCAGTATGTGCCAAGAATAGTGTATGACACAGCATTAAATATCTCCATAGGGTGCTGTTAGACACCTATTCTATGATTTAAAACAGCCATTGATTTTGAGGAGGATGTTGGTTCAGAAAGGGTCTTCCCTGCATATCTGAAGCTGGCCTTGAACTCATGAGCCTCTACCAAGCCACTAAAGTACTGTGATTATAGGCATAAATCCACTACAACTACATTTTTTTCATATGACAAGTTTCCTGAGAATATGACGCTCATCTTGTGAGGAGGTGTCTTAGTTCCTAAGTTTAGGCAGCTGCTTTACAATTATGAGAACGGTGGAGGTGTGGGAGATGGCCTCTTATAACTCCTGGGAAAAACTTTTGGAATGTCTCTATGACAGTGCTTCAGGAGGTTATATGTATTCTGGATCAACCACAGGGTCCCTTAGAGGTTCTTGTGGTGTATCATGCATGAGCTCAGCTAGGTTTGGAAGTGCTGGGAAGGGACCTAGCTACCTACAGCTTGTACGTCACTACATCTGGCCACCCAAAACTCAAGAAAGAAATCCAGACAGTGTTTTTAACTTTGAATCTGTATTAAAGTACAGGCTTTTATGTTCTATTTTTAAAAGATTATAGATATTCCTATATGAAAGTCTGTTTTATCATTCAGCATTCCTACAAAATAGTGTGGTTAACATTCTCCTGATATTTTCCCTGGATTTTATCAACATATGGTATTTCTTAATAAAAGTTAATTAAGTTATAGCTAGCAACCTTTTTTTTGTTTTCAAAGATAATTACCATAAATAATTAGATAACATAGATTTGAGTATGTGGCTCCAACTATTTGTGCATTTTTATTTATGGAGATTTCAAAACATTTGAAAAATATGCATAAAAACATAGCTTAGAAATATTGGGGGAAAATTAAGAAAAATTTAGGTGTGTCATGAACGTATAAAACTTTTGTAGGCATAAGGCAAATGCCTTCAAATATAAAAAATTGAAGGTACTATATAAAGTTAAAATTTATCAATACATATGCATATATCATTCAGTCATAGCTGAGACAAATTCGAACAAACATAACAATGCAGTAAGAATGAACTGTGACTCTCTGTTGCTGTGACCAGTCCTGGCCACTTTGTGTTGCTCTAGTGGTCCTTGCATAGACTGCTAGTGTCTTTAAAATGTTGTAATGCTAATCATCATATCTGCACATCCTTTCTGCAGTAAGGTGTAAAAAAAAATGGGTAAGAAGTGATCTTTCATGGTTCTTCTGTGGTTTTCAACATATGTAATGCATATAGTCTAAGATTTATGCTAATCATATAGAGAACAAGGATTTCTGCTCATAATAAGACCTCAGTATCTGTGAGTACTTACACTACACACAGATGGGAGCCAAGAGTTTTATAGAGAGCTTTTATTCTGTGACATCAACATGCCTACCCTTGGGTTGTTTAAAATAGAACTTTGTCTTCCTACATTACTGTATGTATTTGTTTTCCTTACTAGGGATTGAATCCAGGGCTTCACCATAGAACTACCACATCTTTAGCTGAGCTCAACATATGTTTTAAAATGTTAGGTAGCATTTGTTGAATGCATGTATTTAATTTTAAACAACCAATTACATTTTTCTATTTTTAAAACAACAATGCTAAACCAACTTTTTAAAGGTTTGTAACCTTTGTGTTTACAAGTTGGAGAGAGGGCTTCTGTATTGAGAATGTACAGGGCATATGGGACAGTTGGTTTCCATATGCTGACTTCAGTATCTTAAAGCAATACTGGAGGAAATCTTTTTTCTCAAATGATTTTCTTTACTCTTCAGATGAAACTTGAAACAAGTATGACAGTAACCCATAATAATACCACCAAATAGAATTTGGTGCAGAGAAGTAACATGATTTCCTAATTCTTTTACATCCACTTGATTTTGAGACACAGATTGCAATTGGAAGTTCTGCTGATGTCAGGAAAAAAATGGGAAACAGAGTTGCCCCTACTCTTTTTTTTGTAAGTGTATGAGAAAATGAGTAGCCAGCATCATTCTGTTTGCTTAATTTGTGAAGTTCTTAAAAGCACACTGTTGTACAAATTAATGTTGTTGATTTTTTTGTTTATAACCTTTACTTTGTTTTACTCTGTAGAACAGTATAATATTTACAAAAGGAGAATGAGAAAAAAATATAGAGTTTCTGTATTACTCCCTTCCTACCCACAATTACCAGTAACTTATATTAGTGTGATGGATTTATTCTAGTGATCAGTATTCAAATATAATTATCAACTACTGATCAAAGTTTATTTAGGTTTGCTTAGCTTTTAATGAATGTCCGTTTTTTGTCCTAGGATGTATGAAAGGTGCTATATTACATCCATTTTTGCTTGTTTTTATTATTTATTTATTTAGTTAGAAATATATTCTTTTCTCATACAACACATCTCAACCTTTACTCCTCTTAGCCGCCCCCCCCATACTCCAGGTATACTCCCTTCATAAAGGAGTAGGCCTCCCAGAGACAACAACCAAACACAGGAAAAAAAAAGATACAGTAAGACAAGACAAAAGCCCTCACACTGAGGCTAGACAAAGCTACTCATCAGGAGGAAAATCTCCCAGACTTTTTCTTTTGACCAAGTTAAGAAGCATTTATAACGTATGCTGCAGAATGTCCTTAAACTAGAATAAGTTTCATGCTTGTCTTATGAATAAACTTCTATTTTAATTTCAGGGATGAGGATCAGACTGTCAGTGTTCTGATAACATCCTAGCCAAGAGCACGTAGTTAACAAGTTAATGACTATTGGTGCTATGGGATTATGCTCTTGTACTTTGTAACTATTGTCTCTCCTACTGGTTTAATAAAATGCTGATTGGCCAGAAGGCAGACAGGAAGTATAGGTGAGGATACCAGACTAAGAAAACTCTGGGAAAATGGAGATTCCAGGTAGATGTAGAAGAAGATGAAAATGCTGCTCTGAGAGAAGGTACCAAGCCACCTGGTTAAGAATAAATAAGAATCATGGGTTAGTTTACCTGTAAGAGTTAGCAAGTAATAAGCCTGAGCCATATGTCAATCAGCTTATAATTAATGTAAGGCTTTGTGTGATTATTTGGGACTGCTGGTTCAGACATCAGGGCAAGACTGAGCCAGAAAACTCTTACTATATGTTAGTGCTGACCTAGATCACCTGCCTGATGTGGGGTTTTCTAGGCTTCTTAAAGGAAAAGTTACCACCCACTTCTCATGGTATCCTCTTTGGAAGTCACCCAGGCAAAATAAAATCGCAGAGGGATAAGTTATGTTCTATATCCTAAAGCAAAGGATAGCTGCACAGACCATTTGGGAATTTACTGAGTGAGAGATTCTCTTCTCTCCCTTTATTATTATTGATATCAGAGCAAAATCAGATATTTAATTTTTACTTTCTACTATAATTTGTTACAACCCTTCCCCACCTCACTCCAGCTGGAGCATTGATAATTGTTTTACTTTGCTCCTGTGACCTTTTGAGAGCACCTCATTGATGATGTTCTTTGCCATTTTCTTAAATTCTGGTCCTAGAAGATACTTAAGTTCATCTCACACATGTCCTATTCAGACTCAGAAACAGCTGTTTATCTAGGTCTTTCTAGATCATTTTATTGGAAAAGATTATTAGAAACTAAGCCTAAGATACTAAGTGATTATTATTATAGACATTTTGGATCTTTTAAACCCTTTTTAAACTGTCAAAGAGAAAAGGTATGGGTTTGTGTTAACCTTAACATCTACATATATCTATAAGCATGTATAAATGTAACAATCACTATCCAAATTTGATGAAACTAAGTCTATATCTGTATTTCTAACTCTAATACACCATCACATAGATTCCCTTGATTGTCTGTAAATTCCACTCACACAGTGAGAAAACTTCCTACTATCCACTATCCATTTATTTAATTGTTTAATTCTAGTTTCCATAGATAGCAGTATCAGAATTGCCAACTCATACCCCTATGGGGAACAATTTAATCAACTAGAGTGCAGAGCCATTCTGCAATTTTGTCTGCCTTTAATCTTACTGCCTTTACTGCCCATATTACTTAGATAAGCATCTTTTTCTTCTTCCACCAGTAGGATCGTTTCATACATTTGTAGAACAAGACCACATGAGTGATTTGTCAAATTTGCATACATCAAGGCTTACTGTTTGTGCTGTTTAGCATGCTTTGAGAGATGTATAATGTCATATAACTTCCAATACAATGAATAGAATATTTGTACCAACCCCCCCCCCAGCTTTATCTTCTGTCTCCTCTTTGCCTGGGATCCTTTAAAACTACTGATGTTGATGTTTCCACTGCTTTCTTTTTCTTTTTTTTGCCCTTTTTAAAAGGTCAGGCAGTTGGACTCAACTAGCCAGTGGCCTTTTCAAACTGACTTCTTTTGCTTAACAATGTGTACTCAAGGTTCTTCCATATTCTTTATCACTTTTTTTCTTGATAAGGGTCTAGTGGATTGATATACTACACTTTATTCATCTATTTAGCCATCAAAAGATAGTTTGTTCCTACTAGTTTGTATAATTATAACTAAAGCCATTATAAATTCTATTAATGTACAAAATTTTTATGTGTTCCTAAGTCTCCAACTTAGTTGATTACATAACTTGGAGCATAAAGTCTAAACTGCATGGTAATAGTTTAATTTTCTAAGAAACTGCCAAACTAATTGCCCAATTTACTCATGCCAATTGCATAAAGACAGGTGATGTTGAACATCTATGGTATGCTTCTTAAACGTTAGTGTATCTTCTTTACTGAAGTGACTTCAGATCTGATGATTGAGTCTTAAGAGTTCTTATATTTCAGCCCTGTGTCAGATCCTATATGAAGACTCTTACATGCATATGCTTTATTAGATGTATGTCTCACAAATATTTTCCCTCATAGTATGATTTGTCTTTTCAACCAA
This sequence comes from Sigmodon hispidus, assembly GCA_004025045.1. NCBI lineage: Eukaryota > Metazoa > Chordata > Mammalia > Rodentia > Cricetidae > Sigmodon > Sigmodon hispidus. The sequence goes on along the minus strand of PVIH01005445.1, from coordinate 81,256 downwards.
TTCAACAGAATCTCTTGTGGCTGTTCATTTTAATTGCTGCTGGAGGATACACAGGGTTAAAGCAGCTGCCATAGAAAATAGCAATCATTCTAATTGAAGCCATGCTTTCTTCCTCTCTTTCTATCTTAGAACCCACTGGTCTAGACTCTCACCTCTGGGCTGAGATTTTCCAGAATTTAAACTCTTCCTTATTGGCTTAGATGAGAAGGAGCAAAATGAGAGGGAGGAGCTTGGATGCCTGGGGACCTGATTCTCTCTTGTCACTACTAGCAGCATGGCCTTAAATGACAGTTCTCTACTCTACTTCCTTTGGATGTGGTGCTCTATGAGATAATAACGTACGGGAATTCACAAGCACAAGCTTCAGTGCCAAAATTTTTGATGACTCTCAGAGCTTCAGAGTTGGCTGCTGTAAGTAGATTTTCCAGCAAAAGCTTAATCCTTCTTTTGTGTGCTCATGGGAACCTTCTAGAGACTCACTGTTAAAACTGCAACTGGACTATGTCTAGAAAATAGGATCAAACAAATCTAAAAGCTTCAGTTTTTGACACTCAACTTTATGGACCTATTTGTTGCATATTTAAATTAGGCTTTGGTGTGTATCTGGGAAATCATATCTGTAAAGTCTTCTGGCATCTATTTGATCAAGTTAAACAGCTTAAGACAGCAAACCCAGTGTTTCAACTTCATCCTTCTTTTCTAAGGTATACAAATATTTAAGAAATAGTTAGCTTGAATTTCAATAAGAATAGTCTTTAAAAAATATTAATATATAGGCATGTCTGATTTTTTTGCCTTGGTAAGGTATTTCTATAGTTTGCCAAGGGACATAATTGGGGGAGGGGGTTAAGGAGAAATTGATGCTATTGAAGCAACAATCCTTTGATGTATACAGAGGGGAATTTGAGAGGATAAGAGAAGAATCAGGGAAGCATACTAGGGGGTGCTGGGGAAAAGGGAAACTTCCAGATGGATTAAGCCAGCTTGGCTATCAGAGCTGGAGAGAAGGATACAGGTTTGGAGTGCCTGGGGTGACAGAACTGACTAAATTTTGTAGTGAATTAAGCATAAGTGAAAGATAAGACAAAATTACCATCATGGTTTATATAAGACCAGCTCAGTTTATGCACTGAAAATCCTACATCCCAGAAATCCAGCCTGGGGGTAGATAATCATGTTGTTGAAAGAATATATACTTTTAAACTCAACTATTGAAGCTACAAAGCATTCAGGTTTCTCCCTCCTTATTGCTAGGATTCTGAAGATCCTACTAGAGATCATTCTCATTCCAACTAACAGAACACCTACCTAATGGTGATCTTAGCATATTTTCTGGTACACTATGACAGGTGTTTCAGAAAAAATAATCCTTTGTAAGAATAATACATTCCAACTGCTAACAAGTCAGTGAAAGAAAGTTCTTGATTACTAAGGGTAATTTGATTTCTCTAAAAGAGAAAATAGTTCAAGAAGTGGGAAGCCATGGCCTCTTTCATTAGAAAGGTCTCTAGTGCAGACATTAATCATTAAAATTCAGGCTTCCCAGAATCTAGGAAATGCTTGACAGGATTCCCTAACCTCTTTTTGGTGACTCCATAGAAAATACAGTTCCAGATTGTTCAAAGTGTGATGAGTATACATTTTCATCAGCATCAATGTTTAACATTTCATTTTCTCAGATGCAGGTGAACTTCACAAGAATGTCTGAGAGATGCACTTAGCCTTAAGGCTGTTAAATTTGGTCTCTGTAGTGTCAGCCAAGCCACCCATAAAACCACATACTAAGGTGATACACAGCATTTGTGAATGTTTCTTTTCACTTGATTCTATTTATTTGAATTGAATATGCCTCTCCTTGCTTTTGATATAACATTGTCTCCTATTTTCTTTTTCTTTGTACTTGCTTTACACAGCAGTGAAAACATTTTGACTAATGCCATATATGAAGCTTTGAACTCCCCATGGGGAAATGTTAAGAGTCTTTTCAAAATCCCTTTTAAGAATGTGTAAATGAATGCATCTTTATAAAAGAGAAAACTGCTAAGTGTCAAGTATCACTTCAGAGTGTTGCTCTTGACTTTCTTTATTCACAAAGCTAGGCCTTTCATCTATTTTTTAAAACCTGCTCTAGAATTGATTGAATCAGCTTTCTATGTGTGGTGAGAATCTGTGACATGGGAGGGGGCTGGGAGCAGGCTTTTACTAAGTATCAGATACACTGTTCATGAAATCAGGATGTCTTCCTATCAGAGGATGGGCTTTCATGAATATTCTGGAAGGTTATCATGTTTTACTTTTCCAAATTCCATAGCAAATTACAAGTGAAGTAGTTGACTTTCTTGGCCCATCTCTGACAAGACCACTTTAAAATCACCATTTGTGGGCATCCATCATGAATCCTGATCACACCATTAACTGTTTTAGCAGGCTTGGCATGCTGTACTTTCCAAATCAGTACAGAATTATGGTTTTTCACTTAAATTAGAGGATTTAAATTTAAAGTAATTGTTTAAAGGCAAATAGGAATTATGCCTATGATATTAATGGATATTTATTTACCATCATGTTGTCATTGGATAGCCTGCCCATAAGCCCCCCAAAATAAATTATTTCTCCCACTGAAATTGAGACTTATGTTTCAAGGTTTTTGCAAACTTACAATGGTAATAAACACTAGATATAGGTCTGCAAACAGAGGCATGATTATCTTCAGGCTGCTATATAGTTTATTGAGGTAATATCACAAGAGTATTTGATTAGAGCTGTGAGATAATGAGTGTGTCTACATCCCAGGCTGGTGGTGTTCCCATTGTATTTAGTTCATTGTAGGCCTACTGTCAATTGGGACACCAGAGAGACACAAGTGTCTCTCTGATCCTTTAGGCTGAGTACAACTGCTCAGCAATACTCAGAGGCAAAAAGGAAGGAGCATGGCATTCGTCTGGTCTCTTATTCTTAGCTGTCTGGGACACTTTTGATTTTCTATGTTGTAACATGTCATTTATACATTAAAATTTTAAGTGCCTGCTTTATGTAGGAACCCTATAGAAAAGAGTATGAGAAAAACAAAAGAACAAAACCTTTAACCTTAGGACATTCAGATGGAGATGCCCAGTATATGGATGTCAGAGTTACCATTGGATATGAGAGATAAAGAGGATATGAATATTAATTTATAAGCCATGCATTTAATGAAGTTTTATGAGTCTTTCTTAAACAGCATGACTTACTGGAATGACACCAGAATTAGGAGTGATGTCTGTGATAGAGTCTTATTTCTTACTTGGTATTTCTAGCAATATATATAATCTCTGTAAACTCTTGATCTTTTCTCTCAGAGCAGAATAATTATCATTATTATCACAACGTTATCACAGAATAGCAATAAAGTATGATGACTTGCTTAGAATGTGCTATCAGCGTTTCCCTTGGTGTTATTATTGATACCATTATAAGTAAATGCAAAGAAGGAGAGGAGAGTGAGTGCATGTGTACTAATCCTACAGTGACAGTGTGCCATTGTAAATGTAGTCTTACAAGTCTCAGTTTGAGCTTGTGGATCTTTCCCCATGGACAGATGCAGTATCATAGATAGAAAAACTAATGATAATTAATCACATGTCAACTGTATGCAGAAAAAAATTAAGTTGCTAAATCTCTCTGAATCTCGGTTTCTTCTTTAGTAAAGTAGGGATAATTATATACACATCACATGCTTATTCTGAGAACTAAATGAGATAATTTTGAGGCTTAACTAAGACAAAGTTCTAAGAATAGTTTCTGGCATATGTTAATGATTTGGAATGTTGGCTCAATCATTGTGGAAAAGCTATTCAGTACCACGGTTAGCTATCCCCACTGTTTGCTTTGCCCGGTGCTTAGTTTTCTACCTCTGTTCTCTCATCTCTATTTGATTCATCATTACATTGCTTAGTATCTAATACATAATAGATATCATTAATACTAATTTTATATCAAGTTGGTGGGTAGGGAGGAAGTACATGGAAGTTGAATATTTACACATATGAGACTAAATGGGAACTGTCTACCTGTTCTTTCCACTAGTCAAGACCTAGTGTCTGGATGGACAGGGTGATTCTCACTATACAGATATCCAACAGAGTCAAAGACAGGGGACTCATAGAAGATCAGTACACCTGGAGTTGCAATAGGTGAGCTATTTAGAGAAAAAGATGGAACACAGAAGTACAAGGAAAGTTTATCTGAGTTTGCTTCCTCAACCTCTCAAAAGGAGGTACCTTTAATTTCACTCACTTGAAAGACTATAATCAAATGAAACATTAAATTTATAGTCTTGGGGACTCATTATCTTCAATAAGTATTATAGCTACACTGTCAAGTAGCAAACACTTTATCTAAAGCAATAACTAGAGTGATTGATGGATTCAGTAAGTCTTAGCTCATCAGCACTAACATAAAAGCTGCTGTTTAAAGTTTATGTAAGGAATCTTCTGTTAGTCATTACATAAGAAGTGCTAATTTCTTCATTTGGGAGGGAGTTTCCTATTAGCTAATTTGAGAAAATATTTTTTATTTGTTAAATTTTTATGATTTCTGAAATTTAAGGTGGTGAAATAAACCTCAGGAATTGAACTGAATAACTGGTAATTATGTCAATACTGTAAACCTAATCTGTGTTTTAAAGGTGTCATTTTAGACTGGGTTATCTAGGTCAGCCTTGACTGAAAGGAGACTTACATTAAAAATGGAAATATTCATAGCAGCTAATGCTTTTTCTGTGATGTTAAATGTCAACATCTGTGATTCTATGCTTCCAGAACTAGGTGAACCAGGACAGGGGACCCAGGATGACTGATATTGATGAGGTAAGGTGGGTACAGCTTATGACTCAGAATCATAGGAGGATTCTAGAAATGGAAATCCACAGCCAAGCAGCCCCTGAAGAGGCACCTAAGAGAAACAAAGCAGGATGGGTGCTTAGACAGAGGCTCAGATCAAGTTCTGTATGGGGAGTGGAGTGGTGGGAGATTCTCTGGGTCATTGGAATGTGTATCATGCTCATTTTTGGTGGTACTTAGAAACCTGCACTGAATGTAACATTGCAAAGGCAATTGTTTTTCTTATTTCTAATGAGGTTATCTTCCAGGTACCAATGTTCCAATTAACATCCCTCTAATCTGGCATACAGTAAAATTCAGTAAGTCAGAGATACTAATTGTATAGAAGTAAGTGATATGTGGTCAAGGGATATGTGACGGTCTAACCTGATGCTTTCTTGAGAAGGACAGTTCCCTGTGACTAGTAACTAATTCTCTGAAACCTGAATGTCATTCCCATTTTGTTTTTTATGTTATGTAATATTTTTATTAATTCTTTAATATTTCATACTATGTATTTTGGTCATATCCACCCCACTCTACTCCAGCTACTATGTCCTCCCAAATCCATGCTGCCAACCTCTTAACCCTTTTCTAAATTCATGTCCTTTCCTCCCTCTCTCTTTCTCTCTCTCCCTCCATCCCTCTCCTTCCTCTACCCCTCCCCTCTCTCTCTTTCCTTTAAGTAACTTAGTGGGTCCAGTATGTTGCTCATATGTGCATGGTTACAGGGAAATCACTAGAATATGGTTGTTTTTCCAGGAACCACACTCTTAAAGGAAAGTGACTCTCCCTTCCTAAGAATCTACCAACTTTCAATGGCTCCTCAGTTGAGGGAGGGGCTTCTGAGACAGTTCCCCTTGGCTTCCTCTTGTGCATGTTTTGTGAAGACCACAAGTGAGTTCAAGGGTAAAGTATTCCTTCCTTGCCTGAGAGACATTGTTTCATTTTTATCCACTCCAATCTCAGGCTCTTATCAACCTCTGTCCCTTCCTCTGTGATGGTCCCTTAGTCTTGGTGTGTGTTGAGAGAGGATTTGGGGGAGAGATGTAAATGCTGAGCACAATAGTCACTTATTCTCTGTACGTTAATCAGCTGTGAGGCGCTAGTTTACAACATCCCCATCAAATATGAAATTCTTACATTTTAAAATGTCTCTGGTTAAAACCCTTCATGTTTGTGTTTTTCCCCCTGCAGATCTTACTAGGTAACCCTGCTAGCCTGGAACTCACCATGTAGACCATGCTAGCTTACACTCCACAGAGACCCTCTTGCCTCTGCCTCCCAAGTGAAAGATCTCAATGTTTTTAAAGTCAAATGACTGGTTGTACTAGAATCAATGCAGGTTTTCTAACTCCATTTCATTGTAATACAGAGGGAGAGAGATCTTGGTGGGTGGAAGTCAGGGGGCCTATGGCAGGTACATAGAGATGGGTGGTGGTCAGTGTGAGTGGGAGCTGCTGGAAGACTCGCTGGCAAGGCAGCGCTCATGTGAAAGCTTTGTTATGAAGTGGAAGGAGGAGGGAAGGAAGAGAAAGCAGGCATGGGCTGAGAGAAGGAGAAAAAGAAAAAAAGAGGAAGGGAGCAGGATAGAGGAGAGGTGTGCACTGCCTCCGGCTGGGGAGGGGGCAAGAGGGCAAGGTTTTTCCTTTTAAAGCAGGATTTACATAGAATGATGTCAGGATGCTGGGTGGGACAGGGTGTTACTTGTCGATTGTTCAGGACTTCAGGCAGTGGATGTGAATGCTAACACATTTAATCTTTCATGATATTTTATAATGACCATTTTAAAATTACATTGAGAATCTGTAGATACGCTGTAAAATTTAAATTGACTTATGTATATTTTGATAGGTAACCCATGCTTTCACTATACTTTCTTAAAGCAGCAATTGTAATTTATATGTTTCCTCTTTAGTCAGATACAAAGGGCTATTATGACATTTTCATACATATACACCAACATGATTTGTTCTTATTTATCACCCCACTGCCTTCAAGGACCTCCTTTCCCTCCTCTTTGGTTAGTCTTACATTTTTAATCTGGTGGCAATAGTTGACATTCCCACCAATGGTGTATAAAATTCTTTTTTGCACATCCCTAACAAATTGCAACTTAACTTGTTTGTTTTCTTAATCATAGCCATTCTGATTGGGGTGAAAGGGAATCTCAGTGTAGTCTTAATTTGTATTTTTTGAGACCTAAAAATATTCTTTTGTTAATTTTTAATGGAAACCAACTGATTATGCTGGCATTTGTCTGAAACCCCAGCAACTTGGGAGGTAGAAGCAGGTAAATCAGGTCTAAGTCATGCTACATTACATACTCAGTCTGAGACCAATGTGACTATCTGAGACTCTGCCTCAAAAAGAAAAAAAACTAATAGCAGTTAAAAAAAATACAGGGTAACTTACCAGAAATCACCAGGGGATCCAATATTGTTTAAATTTTTATTTTGCTTATGCTGAGGATTGAACCAGGGCTGTGTGCATGCTTGGCACGTGCCTTGACACGGAGCTAAATTCCTAGATGCCTTTACAGACGGCTTCAGAGGGCTCTCTCAACTCTAGTTAGTGCTTTCCAAGCCATAATAATTGAGATTATTGACTAGTATGAGGTCAAATGCAAGGACATATGCTATGAGCCTTGCTTTTTGCTTTGGTGAAATAATTTAACAAAATGTCAGTATCACAGATCACAAGCTTCTAGGTCCCCGAAAGGCACCGGGTGGAATGTTAGGTTTGTGCCTTGCATTTTTTTACTCTGCCCATTGGGGCATTGCTGTTCACCAGAGATCCCAGAATCCAGCAGCAAGAAAGAAAGAAAATATTTTCCATTGCTAAATCCTCACAGCCTCTGTTGGGCTTGCTTGGAAGCTGTTTGATAGTATCTAGCTGACCCATAAAGACGGGGATTTCAACAAGACAGAATGCAGCACATTCAGCCCTGTTTCCAAATATATAACACTTGGTCGCACTGCTGTGAAGAGGGTTGCAGAAACACTGATTTGCTCTGCTTCTGTCCTACACTCCATGTAACACAGGTCCCTAATACCTGATGTGGAGTCCATAGTTCCTACTTAGCATCCTTTATCATCTGTTGAAATAAGAATAATGGTAATATGAAAAATATCTGGAATTGTTTTCATTTGTTCCAACTTAACTTTCACTCTGTTAATAAAATACAATTTTATTTTATTTTTATATGTATGGTGTCTTACCTGCACACATATTTGTATGTTTGTGTACCATGAATGCCCAAAGAGAAGAAAGAAGGCAACAGATACTCTGGAACTGTAGTTAAGGATGGTTGTAAATCACCATGTTGGTACTGGGAATATAGCCCGGGTCCTCTGGAAAAGCAGCCAGCCTCTTAACTGCTAAGGCATCTCTCCAGTCCTATTTATTACTCTTTCTTCTCATACAGTTCTTAACATCTTAGCAACAACTGGGCTTGTAAATATGAAGCCCATCCATATCCCAAAATACTCCACATTTACCCTCAAATATGACATTTAAATATGAAGTCTTCCAATACCTTCAAATATGAAGTCTGCCAGTACCTCCAAATATGAAGCGCTCTCATGACTTTCAAAAAAAAAAAAAAAAAAAAACAGCATTTTTTTTCTTGTCCTGAGTGAGAATGCTCTAGCATCCGAGAGGAGTAACACAGGCTGGTGATTAATTGCATATGCTATGAGCATCTACCCTCTTTCCTCTCTCTCTCCCTCCCTTCTTTCTTGCTCTCCCTGCCTCTTTTTGAGGCAGGCTCTCATACAGCCTAGCTGGCCTAAAATCTCTCGTTTAGCATGACTGACCTTCCTGCCTTTCCCTTCCAAGTTCCAGGATTTTAGGTACGTGCCGTGTGCTCCGCGTATACTGTTTTCTTCAGAATAGTCTAAGAACTTTTCTAAGCACTATTGCAGCGGCTGGCTGTTTTCTAAGCATGATTCAGCCAGATGAGTTCTAGCAGAGGTAAAAATCTGTGTGACTGGTGTTACCATCAAGTGATAGAGTGGTCCACATGCCCCTTACACTTCATACTTAGATGCCACCCACTCTCCAGCCTGGGAAGTTGCTGTTCTGCATTCTGTCACTTTGGACCGATGTGTCTTGTCTGGCTTATTTTGTTCATCATATTTTTGGAGTCTCCTCTGAAGACTTACTGCATGTGCCACTGATTTGTTCTGTTTTATTACTGTTTATCATTGCATTGCTTGACACTGCCAGTTCTCCTATGGATGAATATTTGGGTTGTTTTAATTTGGTTTATGATGAAGAAAGCGGTTATAAGCATTTAAGCACATGTCTTTTGTGGGGAGGCATATGTATTAGTTCCTCTTTAGCTAATATCTAGCAGTGGCTATTTCTGAATCACCTTTCCAGTGGGGACTTACCAAGAACATGAAGCCAGAAAGTGGTGGAGCTGTGGTTTATATATGTGTGGATGAACTTCAATTGCCTGGATTTAATTTTGTTTCTATAACTTAATAGCCAAAGAGTTTCTTGAGAGACACCCACTTTGCAGTAATCTACCCTCTGTTCTTGGAAACAGATCAATAGTCTGGGGTCCGAGCAGATGTCACATACATACTTCTCCTTGATCCCAATATTTCCACCTAAGCACTTAGCAGTAGCTGCCTTAGGAACATGCTACTGCAGCGACCTTTCATATGGCATTTTCCCCCATAGCAATAGTGCAATAATGTCTTAAACTTGCACATAGTGGGCCACACTGGTTGTCTTGGATACAGGTTATCAGCTTGATCATCACCATTCTGCTACTTCACTTTCCATGGTCAGAAAGGAATACAGACTTCAGTTCCACTTGGTGAAGAAATTTTCTTCTTTCTCATCTGGGTCTGGGTGCTTAGTAAATATATGAAAGAGAATGATTATAAAGGGTATGTCCTCGGCAAACCTTAGAACAACTGGAATGATATTGCACCAGTGTAGTGCTGTAATAAAGATATCCTAGTATAATTTTATTATTATTTTTTAATGTTTCAGACTTGCCCATGTGTAGCTTTTCTATTCTTTCCATGTAGTGATTACATGGAAACTGGAAGCACTTGAGGTTTCCTGACCTCCAGCAACATTATAAATCTAAGGTTTGATCCAAACAAGCAGCAGAGGACTTGTCTCAGGTGACAGTCAGTCCCCAGCTCCTCCAACCCCTCCAAGAGCCCTTTGTTTGTGTCGTTCCCTTCCGGAGTAGAAACAGCTTGGCTAGTGTATGAAGTGCTGGTGCCAAACCACAGTGTGAGGAATAACCTTGTGGCTTTTTACAAACAGATTTTCTGGATCTGCTCACAGTGATGTGGAGCTGACTGGTCTTGGGATGGAGTGGAGCAGCTGCAGACAGCTGCAGGTTAGGTGTCCTCAGACCTGATGCAGGTAATCAGGGAACTGAACTTCAGGAAAAATAGTGGAAGCCTGATGTTCTTTCTTTAAACAGAGCTCACTGGCAGCCCGTGAAGGTGGCTGACAAGAAGCTTGTTGAAGTTGCTTGGATTTTGCAGCTAGGCCTCCTGGCTGGCAGCCATCTATCCACAGCCACACCTGGCTCTCTTCAGAATGATCTTCACAGTATCCCATAGGAGGTGAATGTGACAGGTTAATGTGTTATTTATAACACGTCATTCTTGCCTCCTGCAGTGTGTCACTCCTCATATTTTTGTGTCATTCTGTAGCTTTTATAAATAAGAACTCCCAATTGTATTGTGTTATTACCTTTATTGTTTTATGGTTTTGTCTTTTATTTTCTTTCCTGTGTTCCAAAGTGAACAGCCAGCTGACTTCTCCCTGACTGTGCAGGCTTGTTCTGAGAATTAAATAAACAAACATGTGTTACGGTATTTAGAAGAGAGCCTGGCATACAGTAATTACTCAGTAAATTTTCATCATCATCACCATCATCATCATCTCACAAATATAAACCTGCACATTTGTATAATTATGCACATATGTCTAATCTTCTGTCCAAATGCCTTAAGTGGCTCCCCACTGTCCTGTGAAATAAGATCTGAACAATAGCCCAGCATTCACAGAAGCCCTAGGCTTCCTTGTCCATCTCAGTTCCCCGCCTCATTGTTTAATGTGAGATGAAATGCTCACTGCCCTCCTAGGCTCCTCCATAGCTTTTCTTACCCTTAGCTTCATGGTGAAAGAACTCTTAAGTACCATCACTGTCCTTCAGTACCAAACACAGGCAATATGAGTATTTTCCTCCTGTGAAAGTGGGTTTTCATACTTTCCTTATAATTTTTGCCATGTTCTTCCTTGTGATAAAAATCAACCATGGGTCGTTTCTCCCTTGCCAGAGAATACAGACAGTGCCTTGAACACCCACACAGATGTAGATTCCTTCCTTCCTTGTATCCTCACCCTGTTCTAATTATTTTTTCCTCAGTACAATGGTCTGCTTATGAGAATATCTCCACACACACTGATTAATGCATTAGTAAAAATATAATGGTTACTATAAGAATGTCTTGTATACTAGTCAGTCCTTGCAAAGGAACAATAGGCACCCTGTGTGGTCAGACCCCTCTCCAGTCATATCTCTTCATCTTTTTCAGACCTATAAACTTTATATCTTAGCTCACTTCCCATCCATTAAAAATACCTTGGTTCACTGTTGAATTGTTGACTTGCTAACATTCAATGACTATTTTTCTGAATATGCTAAAAGCTGATAATAACTTCAGAACCTCCTCTCCCATTTTAACAGCAATAGCCTTAAATACTCAGTTTGCATATGGAATTCTTTTTGCCAGTGGATTTGAACATGAGCCATAGGATTCCTGGGATGTGGCAGGAGTTCCTGTGGATCCTTAGATTCATGTATGTGTTAAGGAGCAGGTATGCTAAAAACAGTGTGCAATAATAGTCACCAGGGTGTGTGAGGGTTTGACTCAAGTAATGATTGTGAAGAATATTGCTAACACTAAAAGGCATTCTGTTTCCACTGCAACAAAGAGTGGCAAGAAAAGACATTTGGATAGCTTCCTTCTTAGGCCAGTGCTTGTCTTTGTTCTGAGATTGAGAGTGAATACCAGTTAGTAACAGGGAATCAAGAGCTCATATTTCTAGATATAGACAAGTTTTATCTCATGGAATCAAGAAGCAGTCATAAACATCACCAGGATTGAGATCAAATCTGTAAGAGATAGAAAAAGGAAAGTACTTATGACAGAGGAGGATGGGATGTAATTGGAGGGAACTTATATGGGCTTTGCTGATTAAAAAATAAAGCAGATTATAAAGACTTCTGAATAGTGAGTTCTTCAACAGTTCCAAGCAAGATTATGAAGACAGTAGTATGAACATCAGCAAAACATTGGGAAAACCAGGAGTCAGCTGAAATTCAGCAAAAATGAAAGTAATGCTTTCCTGTCACCAGAAAATCTAAACAGTGTGGTTGCTTAAAGAAGACCTTCAAGATGACAATACCAATTGATGTACTAAGGTAGATGGGGGGCTTTGTTCCTAGAAGAAGCGCTACAATTGATGATGATGCTGGTGGTGATGATGATGCTGGTAGTGATGATGATGACGATAACGATGGTGGTGTGTGTGTGTGTGTGTGTGTGTGTAACAATTATAATTAAAGAACAAGATGGCACAAATTTGAGAATGAGTGGGAGGAACAGAGGAGGAGTTGGAGGAAGGAGAGAGAAGTGGAAAATGATATAAATGTACTACTTACATATAAAGTATTAAAAAATAAGTTTAACCAACAAACAAAACACCAAAATCAATCATTTCACCTACTTTTTAACAGAGTAACTATAGTTAACAATGGTATATTTGAAATTTTCTAAGAGGCTATATAATGTGAAATATTCTTACTATAAGATGAACTAAAAATCATACAAATAGTAATAAAAGAGGCAGAAGGAAATTTTGGATATGTCTATGGCTTTGGCAGTGAGCAGTTTTATTGGTATATAATTCATTCAAATTCATTAAGTTGCATACATTAAATATATAAAGATTTTTCACATGCTAGTTATAACTCAATGAAATATTTTTTAAAAATGTTATCTTAGAATAATTGTGTTGGAGAATATTTGATCACAGTATGAACTCTGAGTTTGAATTTGCATTAATGAAATAAAATTAATTGTGGGTCATGAGGCTGCATTAGCAACTAGTTGACAGAGAGTAATCATAGAGCATCAAAGGACATCCAGGAGAGACAGAGAGTTTCAGGACATAGTAGGGTGGAGTTTGGAGTAGAGCAGCCTTTTCTGGTTTGGTGAAGCTGAAACAAGGTTCCTTTGTGGATGTCAGCAAGAGAGATGGTCAGCTAGTTGCTAGTCAGCTTCTCTGAGCTCACAGGTTTTCACCCCAGCCTTTGACTCTCTAGTCTTATTTATAATTAGAATGATAGAGATTTAGTTAAAGCTACTTTTAGTGGCTGCAATAGGGCCAGTGCCTGTGGGAGCAGAATTCTCACAAGCCTAGGCTGATGCTAGAGAAGCAGGCCAGTGACTGGGGAGTTACAATAGATGGCTGAAATAGCAGTAGATTAAGGTGCAGCTACTGAACCAAAGTTGAAACAACACAGTTGGGTTTTTATTCATTTGTCAGCATTATTTAGCTTGAATATGAAAACAATGTTTTACATGTGTATCTGCAGGTCAAAAGACATTTCAAGTTTTTCTTGAAGCATTATGAACCGAATTTAAAAATGTGACCTGAATGGTCTCAGAACTGTGCTCAATAATCAATATCCATAATTAAGACACTAACTCCTTATTAACAAGCACACAAACTACACATGAGCAGAGATTTGGTCAGCTTCCTGTAGTTTCTACATTATCCTCAAGCTTCATAGTAAATGATTGCCGATGAGTCCATGGATTAAATTCTTAGACAGTTGTTTATTGAATTTCTACTATTTGTGATCATAGACAGCTCATGTTAGAGTCGTGTGTTATTTGTTCTTTGTCATTTACATTCAACAATATTGTCACTGAATTAGGTTAATTTGAAAAACAAGTACTTATACAATTTTCAAGAGTAGCTAATAAATATGTCAATTGGCTAAGTAAAAGTATGAAGACAGGCACAATGGACCGCATCTAAGAAGATGGATGTTAGTTGAAATAACTATGGGGCACAGCACTTCATTTCAAAGAACGAGAGAACCAGCAGCAATGCTACCTGTGAACAAGACTAAGGGATTTTTAAATTGACAGAAAACTCAATATGAGTTAACAGGATGGTGGGCCTGCTAGAGAGTCCATGTGAACCTCCTCCACTGCACTGTGATAAAGACACATTTAAGAAGAAGCCTACTACATAAGTGACTTAGGATACAGTGTGAAGACCTGGTAGCATGTACCAGATGGAACCATAAGACCCATGGTAGTGTGGAGTTTGAAGACAGATGGCTTTAACTATTCCAAATACAAGTGGAATTTTGTTGCAGATAAGATTCTTGCTATACAAGGGCCAAGTGGGGAACAATGAAACCAATCAATATAAAGTGATTGAGATGGATTTGAGCCCAATTAGTGAAAGACTTTCTAAAATCTAAGATGGAATGGGATATTACAGAGGAAATAAGTACCTCATCTCTGTAGGGACACAAGGATGGTTGGCAACATTGGGTGTGTCTGTTATCAGTGTAACCAGTCTAGAAGTGCATCTAGCATTGTAGTCATTCACTTATTTAATGCTACTAAAGGCACAACTGATGATTTAAGAACTGTGAAAACTGAATAACAAAATACTATTCTAATTTCTGACAGTAAATTACTCTCAGTAGCCAGAGGCTGTGATAACGCCTGGTGGCTATGTCGTTAAGTCAGAAACCGTGAAGTTTATTACCAGATGTTAAATGCTGTCACATTACATTTCAGAAAAATATATTCAAGTAGTATGGAGGAAATAAACAATTCCCCCAATACTTGTAAAAGCCTCAGATGTCTCTCTTATATTATCCTTCTCCTTTTCTCTACCTCTCCATTCTTTCTTTATATGCCCAGATAAGAGTTCTCACTGGATTACCATCATCATCATCTTCATCACTTCTTATTTGATCAGATTCTCACTGTGTAGGCTGTCTTGTCTAGAATTCACTCTGTAGACCATACTGGCCTTGAATATACAAAGGTTCACCTGCCTCTTCCTTCCTATGTGTGGACAAGCAGCACCCTGTCTGGCAGTTTCCTAAATATTCTCTTGTTTTTATAGCATTGGATAGGTATAAATGATGTGAATTAATGTAAGTATCAGTCAGGATGCATACACACACCAGCTTCCCAGTGACAAAAGATAGAGGCCAAGCAAGAATCCTATACAGGCTTTGGATAGATGAGGACAATTGAGAAACAACACTAAGTGCCTGGCCACTAGGTTTCCTTCAAAAGGAGTTATTTATAAGTTATACCCTGATTTTGAAACCTGGGAAAACAGTAGTGTCAACTCTAATATACAAATGTAATAATAGAGGTGACACCTTCTGAGCCGCTTCCATCCCTTTGGGTAAGTGTCAGTATCGGTGCCAACTGAGACGCATCACATTCTTCTCAGCTCACAAATCCTCTGTATTACAGGGACTTTTTATGTTTTTAGTCCAGCCTTGCTCCTTCTATGGACTAATCACCACCCTCTTTAGAAAAATTAGCCTAACTGCCAATTCACAGAAAAACAGTAGGACTTGGAATGAGGAAGAGATCAAGAAAGGCCTATTGAGTTTGAATTGCCAAAGCTCAGGCAAACTGCTGACACTGGACTTGATTCTGAGTCCTATCTGGGATTTGCAGCCAGGGTGTTTTGTTTCCCCATCAGAGCACTCCTCCGGCCCAAGGCCCACCTCAGGACTTTACTGCATTTAGTATCTGCAGGCTTTGTTGGCCTGTCAAGAACACAGAGTTCAGCATTCAGTCCTCCCACATTTAATGCTAGATTTTCTTTTTGGATCTTCCCAAAGTCTTTCTGAGCCCACAGGAAGGCAGTGAGATGGATGGGTAGATCTACTGGTTTCTCATTAGCAAAATTCCATTTGGTAGTGATGTTCAACACAAGGTGAGGGCTGAGGAGACAGCTCAGACAAAGTAGTTTCTACACAAGCATGAGAACCTCAGTTTGACCCCCAAATTCTTGTTTAAAAAAGCAAACAAAAACTCAGGTATGATGGGGTACATTTGGAATTCTAGCTTTGGCGAGGAACATATATGGGTCTAAGCGACTTGCTATTGAGCTAGTCTAGGCTGCTGTTAGGTGAGTTCCGAGACAGTGAGAGACAATGCATCAAACACAAAGCAGTCTTGATAGTAGGGTGAGGAAATCGGGCTTGCCTGGAGTGGGCACTGAGCTGATCCACCCTGGAAATCCTTGCGGGGAGGGTACGGGGGGGGGATGGGGAGGAGGGAGGCTGAAGGCTGACTGGGAAGGGTCAGAAGGGGAAAGAGGATTGGAGCAAGGAGATACATGGATTAAAAAAGACTTTATCTTATAAATAAATAAAAAAAGAAAAATTCTCCAAAGATCACATTCCCATGAGTTTTGATATGACACTTTGTTCTGTTTTATTATTGTGGTTATTCATCTGTTACTAAGCATAATTTACAAATTCTTGTGTGCGTGTAAGTAATCTCATAGTATATCTGTGTTTCAAAATGCAACCAGGATGTTATACCATATCACTATGAATAAAGGAAGATTTCAAAAAAATAAAAAAAAAGCAAAGCACCTAATGAATAACACCCAAGGTTACCTCCTGGCCTCCACACACTGGAATGTGTACACACACACACACACAGACACACACACACACACAGACAGACAGACAGACAGACAGACAGACACACACACACACACACACACACACACAGAGAGAGAGAGAGAGAGAGAGAGAGAGAGAGAGAGAGAGAGAGAGATTGTTCTGTGTTGGAATGCTCCAGGACTCCAATGAGCATTCATTCTTCTGGTGAACTTTTTGGAACATCAGGGAACTTCCTTACCTACTATTTCCCAGAACTTTATTTCTGTCTACAAAGCCAGAAATGGAAGAAGCCACTTCTGTGGAGTTGGTTCTAGTGCTCTGAGGTCTGTGAAACAAGCCTCCTGGCTCCCACAGTAAATTCTGGAAGATAAGAAGGTGTTGGATCTGCCTCTGAACTCCAGGGTGCTTTGTCATCCTTGGGGACTCTTCTCAAGATGCGGGAGAGGGCCTGCACTCTAATACTCATATTACCAGAAAAGCTTGGCTTCTCTGCTTAGTTATCATGTGGACTGCTGAAGACTAGGTTAACATATTTGAACCATATAATGCCACTTAATATTGCCAATGCCTCTATAACCCTTTTATTTCCTGGAGGAAACTGAATCAAAGAGTGTTAGATCATTTGCTGAGTCACACACTTAGAAGTCACACATCATAGCCAGACAGGCTGACTTGAGGCCCAGGTCCTGGCCCACTATGCTGTGTTGTTCCAGGATAGCCCTTGCTAGCTACTTCAAGCACCTGTATTTGCTGCTTCGTGCCTTTGTTCAGTTTCTAGACCCTAGGTGGCCCCGGTCCTTAAGAATCCACAACTGACCTCTCATGCTTCCATCCCGAAGCTCATCTTTTTCCTTTCGTCTATACCCCCACACTCCAGGAGTAATTTTATTAATTACTATTAATTAATTAATCTATTACATTTGTGGATCTCATTTCTCCCCATCTATCTGTCTCCTGTCCCTCTCATTATCTGTCATATCTATGTATCATTTATAATAATTTACTCTTCTTCTAATTTATCATCTGTTGCTCAATTCTTCTCATTCTCAAGTCTTTCCCTGCTCTGTTCATTTTTCTTACCTCTGGATCCACAACACCTCTAACACAGCTTGAACTGAACTATTTTTGAATGTATAAATAAATAAATGAATAGATGTTTGTTTGTACCTTTTCCTCAGTAGCTGCCACATCATGCCTTATGTTTTAGTTCTTTGCAAAACATTTCTCTGACAGATTTGATTATAAACCTTGTGGAATCTAAGTTTATACCATAGACAGCATTTTATCCATCATAACATTCATCTCTGGCTTAATATATCAAACATGCTTGTTACTGAGAAAGTGTGCTTCAGTATATGCTTGCTTTCTGGAACTGAAGAGGCCTCGTGAACTTTAAGCCATCATACTGCCACGTATTTGAATGTTGCTGTGTTGCTAACAAGTGTTTGAAAATGATTCTCTTTTCTCCTGTAGGAGTCTTGATACCATGGCAACCACCTTGGTTTGATTTTGGAAGTATATCTTAGAACTAAAGGCTTTTCCTTCTACCTGCTGCTATAACAACCAAGAGCCTGGCCATCCCCCCCCACCAAAAAGGCTATTGTTCCATCTGAACAGAATTAAGGAGGCATAGTCCTTCATCCCATGCTCTCTAACATGGTTTTACCTTCACTGTCTACCCCCATCTCACTCAAATCTTGATAGGTTATTTTGAGGTCTGAAATCATGATGTCATCCACTCAGCTACAATCACTCTTTTGTTACTCCCTCTTATGTGTTGAGATCTCTGAAGTCCAGAAGGCCAGGACCAGACATGCTGACCAGACACTGTAGCAGGTTGTGCTTCTTACATACACAGCATCTTATTCTGGCATGGCTGGTCACTAAAATGCTGATGCTGTGCTTGCTATGGGTCTCATCCTTCATGCAAGTGATCACTCTTAGAAGTGGCCTCATGGAAAATTAATCTTTTGAACATGGAATATTTTCCCAGGTTTTCATTTACAGTTAGGTATTTTATGAGAAATGTCATGCCACAATGCAGACAGCTCTGGTGAGAGAAGAACAAGGCCATGAGCCAAGTTGGATAACGTCAAACACAGCATCTAAAGAAGTAAAACAGGACCAAAGCCAGCATCAAAGCAGAGGCAGCCTTACAGCAACATTGGGCAAATGGGGAAGACAGACATAAGACCCTGGTGCTGTTAGAGATAGGGTATTTGCCATAAAATCTGTATTTTAGGGTGGTAAAGATCTTCCAACATGGATATTATGAGTCAATAATTTTGGTGTGTTTTGTCTCCTGATTGAGCCCCAGGTTCAAGTTATTGGCATGTAGATGGTTGGCAGATAGATGCAGGAAAGAGATTTTTTTTTTTATTTACTGGGTTTTTTTTTTGTAGCATATTTAGCAAAAGCATTCATGGCAGCATCTAGCAGGGGAATCCTGTTTTGTTTGTTTGTTTGTTTTTATGTTTTTTTCCTGGGAACCAACGACTGATTTCTACCTGGATAACACAAAACTGAAAGAACTGCAACTTCCAAACTCTTTTTCACAAAACACAGTGCCTGGATTCTAGACTGCTGCTGACTCCAGTTCTTCCTGTCAGATACACTTTTGGATAGAGTGAGCTGAGCCAGCAATGATGGCTAGCTAGCTCTGCAGGAACTCTTGGGCATTGTCCAGTTTAACATTCAGCTAGGATCCCAAGGCCCAGAGGGCTTCATTCTAAGCTGCCTACTCCAGTCAACTGGGCATTTGCTTTCATGAAATGGTCTGTTAATGATGCCTTTGGGACATTATACTTCTTGATATTCACCATGCATGTACCAGGCACTGTACTAGCTGTTCTGTGTGAGTCATTTGGTCATTACAGCAATATAGTTAAAAAGATACTATCACTCTTCCCAACTTAAAGATGGAACTATGGCTTTGGTAGAGTGTCACTGTTCAGTCCATGGAACTTTAATTTCTCATGTCCAGTTTTTATGCCTAGACATTGGAATTTTAATTTAGTGCACAATATTAGACATCCTGGTGTTGCTCATTGGTTCGTGTTTTCATGGGAGCCTTTTTGTGGAGTATTGACTAAACACCTTCCCAGGCTCCTTGGTTCCCTGTTCCCATTTCTACTATCAGTGAACTCAGTGAGTGCTCAGTTCATTTTGAGTTAGTTACCTGGTAATCATGCAGATAACCTTCCTTTTTTGTTATAGAACTTGGTTCTCCTAGCAACATGGCTATCATCTTTATTTGTCACATCAATCAAGATGTGCCTGCTTGCTAGCAGCAATCAGGATGGGAACTGTGAACATTCTCTCCTAGAAGAATGGAAAGGGAATTCGTTATAACCTCACCTGAGTATCCAGTCATTCCTCCAGCCATTTGCATACAGTTATTCCCTTATTACCCACATGTCCTCATGTCTGGGAGGCGACAAAATGTATAGGCTTATATAAACTAATGGGTTTCATCTACAGAAAGGGAAATCCATCATTTCTGCATGGTGTAGACTTTGTGGTGCAATGTCTTTGGGTCCAAACTTGTGCTCTTGTCAGTGACCTCTTACCTGTGACTGTAAGTAACAAATTGGTTGATTCCCCAGGGCAACCTTGGTAGACTAGAACTTAATAGAACTTGGCTAGTTATTGGAACCTTATGAAGAGGGGGTAGATGTTGTTTGTGCTTCACAAGTGGCTTCCCCATCCAAGGAATTATCACAATACCCTTCTTTTTACTTGAATTCAACCAAAAGCATCTGTATATGCTTGACCTTGACTAGAGAGCATCTTAGCATCTGCTTCTCTTTCAGGATTCTATCTCCATGTGTGACAGCTAGATTTTTTTTTCTTATTGCTACTTTCTTTTTTAAAAAATCATGACTATAAGTACATAAAGGGAAAATTGATAATATGATAGATTTATTTCTAGTTCACCTACCAAATCACATAGTACTGTGAACCAGATTTCTCTATTTGTAAAATGGGGTAAAACCTACTTCAAAGGGTTATTTCAGGGTTTAAATGCAGTTAAATCATATATATGTATGTATATATATATATGATCTGAAATGGTAACTGATGAACCCATATTTAAGAAAAATCAGAAATGGTAGGTGATAGCCTGGTACATGGATTCTTATGTACTTATAGGCATTTTTTTTAATATTGTAACAATATCTACTTTGGTTTTTGTGGTTATTATTTGCTTATAGCAAATTTCCAAATGGCAACTTGACTTTCATATTCTGGTTATTTTAAATTGCATGTAATATTAGAAAAAGGCACCAAAATACTTAAACAATAGTTAAATCTGAATATCTTCCAATTGCCCTGCAGTGATTGACTTGAGGGCTATGGGAGGAAGCAGTTGTGAATGAGAAGGTGGGGTTTTGTCTCACTTGTCTTAATTACTATACTTATTTTCAAGAGCATTTAGCTCCACAGAGAGTAAGGCAGGCAGAGTTGAGCTCTTGACTATTTCAAAACAATACAGCTCCTCCTGTGATCTTTGGACAGTATGTTAGCAGTGATGAACCCACTTTTTAGAACAGCCCTAATAGATTAATTTATAAGTAGCTTTAATGGCATATGAGGCTGAGAATGCATCATTTCCTTAAACAATAGCCAAGAGTTCTGACATTACAACCTTCCAACTACAATCCATGTCTCGGGATGTAGCCAACAACCATTTCACAGCAAGGGATGTGATCTTATGGTGTCTGATTCTGACTCTGAACACCAAGTGTGCAAGACCTGACTCATGCCTTTCTCTAGTGGCTGGCAACATTTACAGCATTTGTAAAAAACACAAATGATGAACAAAATAGGAAGTAATATTGTTTTTCTTTTCAACACATCATGGTAGGAATAAAGAGTAAAAGTCAAAGAACCATAATGAGCAATTGGGATGCACAGGTTTGGGTGAATTGTTGAGA
Organism: Sigmodon hispidus; assembly: GCA_004025045.1. Lineage (NCBI taxonomy): Eukaryota > Metazoa > Chordata > Mammalia > Rodentia > Cricetidae > Sigmodon > Sigmodon hispidus. The sequence continues at coordinate 59,717 of PVIH01005445.1, read as the reverse complement.
CTATGGAAAACTCACAAAATTTTCTAAGTCCTAGTTTCTGTCCTATAAAATGAAGGCATACCTATAGTAAAAGATTGCACCAAAATTTTAAGTTATATGTAATATCTTTATATTATATATAACATAATATATTATGTATACATATACAAAAATATAACTTAGAATGCTGCTTTTGGTTAAAAATGTACATAGTAATTACTGGTACTGCTGTTGCTAAGTTTTCAGTAGTTAGAGGAGAAGAGAGGAAGTGATTCTTCTAGTGAGGCAGGCACAGATTCATCCTAAGAGATGGTGAGAGTCTGGAGAAAGCCTTAAGAAAAAAGCCAGCCAGATAATCACACACACACACACACACACACACACACACACACACACACACACACCTCCACATAGTTTGGATGGAGAACATTTCTGTCAACATGGAAAAGTCCTTTTTGTCCCCTTCCTGCCCTGGAGAAAGTTCATTCTAATTTTCAACAGTGAAGTTTTATCTGTCTGAGCACTTTATAGATTGTCATATCTTGTAGGTTTCTGTGTGCTGGGATTCTTACATCCAGGCTCAGGTTTTGAAACCTTTGCATTTAAGTATTTGGTGGGTGCAGGAGTGTGCTCATGCCATGACAAATGTGTGTGAATCTCAAAGGACAACTTGCAGGTGTCTGTTCTCTCCTTCCATCATGTAGGCTCCAAGTTGTCATGCCTGACAGCAATGTCCTTTACCTATTGAGCCAGCTCATCAGCCCAGGCACCTGCTTCGAAAATCATCCATAACATTGGTTATGTTAATTGCTTATTTCTTCCTATTGTTGGATACTATTTTTATATGGCATTTATCTGTTCTCTTCTGATAGACATTTGCGTTTCCAGTTTGTGACTGTCATGAATAAGGATACTCTAGACATTCATGAGTAAAACGTTGTGGGTGTGTTTCATTTCTCATAGCATAGCCTTCAAAAGTATAAATTGAGGCATGGGAGAAGGCTTTTGTATCTATAATTTGACTAGTTATTTAATGTGATTTGTCTTGGGTAAAGCAAATGTCCTTTGAGAGAGAAATGTCTGGAGACAGAGACTCAGCAGTATGACACCACAGCCATTACATGCAGACAGGGTAATGAGGGTCTCATTCTAAAGCAGAGCTGCTGGAACATCACATTCCATCTCAGGTCATTACTTCCAGATCATGCTTTTGCCCATGTTTTCATTTATGTTCGTGTCCTGTCTCAAATTTAGTATTGTGCATTGAGTTAGCTGTGAAAGTTCATTTTGTGCATAAAGATCCTCATTTGCAGCTGCACCGATTGTTAAAAGACTTGCCTTTCCCTATTGAATTCCTGGGAACTTTTGTTGAAAATCAATTTACCACATATGTGTGGGCCTATTTTTGGCTCTATTCTATTTCATTGATCTATTTATCCTCACGTGAAGCAGTTTTCAACAAAATCTGGCAGAAACAATATAACCCCTTATGGTCAGGAAGGAATTTTTCAGCTTAAGGAATAGAGAAAAGTGGCATATAGCTAGTGTGTGGTTCATTTTAGAGGCATACAATACAGTGGCACCTAATAGTTAAAGCCTGAGGTAAATTGGATGGCATATGCTCAGAATTAGTAAAGCTACCCCTGAAATCTCAGTGATTTACCCGAATAGATGTTTACTGAGTACTTAATTATGCTTAATATGATGTATTCTCTAAGCAATGACTCAGATACCCTGGCTGGTTCCATTTTATATGCATGCCATATAGATATGAGCAGGAGAAAGAAGCTTAAGAACATGTTGAAGTGTCTGCCCAGGACGTGCCCATCTCAATATCCATTACCTATTTCTTGTCCCATCACAGAACCCATAGGGCTAGGAAATATAAGTTTTCAAGAAAACTGAGTGTTGGCCCTGCCTCTGCTGAGCTCAGAAAGAATCAGAGCAGGAACAGTTAGCATTCAGTTACTTTAGCATGGTAGTGTTGAAGCCCAGTATTAGGCATGTGTGCTCTAACGCTAGATTGCTGTAGGTTCGAACACTACTTCCTTTTCCCACAGGAGTAACCTTGAGCATGCACTTCTTTATCTGTTGTATGTAGTGGAGAATAATATTTATCTTAAGTAGTTCTTGAGGGAACTAAATTGGGGAAAATGTAGCCTTTAAGATAATACTTGCCAGGGCTGGAGAGATAGCTCAGTGGTTGAGAGCACGGACTGCTCTTCCAGAGGACCGGGGTTTGATTCCCAGCACCCACACGGCAAGCTCTGTAGTTGCTTGCCATAGAAGCATCTGATGTTGATGTTACTCATGGAGAAGCCTGTAGGCTTTGATGTGAGGGAGCCAGTCCAGCTAGACTTCCCTCCACTCTAGTTGGCGCCTTTTCCCCAGCCTGTTGTACTTGGAAGGGAACCGACCTCAGAATTAAACAGCTCATTCTCCTGGCTGCCTGTCTCTGAGCTCACACTACTTTGAACTGTCTTTTTCCTGGGAGAAGCGCTGACAGGTGATCAGAGTCCTTACACTGCAAAAACAGTTCCTCAGGGCTTAGCATTTAGGGTTGGAGGGATTCTGAGGTGTTCTCTTCATCTTTGAAGAGACTAATAGGGATAGTGATAAGCTGCTTTCCAATAACATCCAACGTGAAATGGGTTAGTTAAACCAGAACACAAGGGCAGAGGGAGTCTAATATTTCCTTATGGAATCAGCCAAAAAGGTGCCCGGTTGTTACACTTATTATTAATAGGCCCAGAAAGGAGATGTCATTCTGTTCTAATTACATATAATCAAGTTCAAGCCTATGTACGATACTAAAAAGCTCTCTTCCTTGTTAGAAGTCACTGGAAAGTCACTGGGAGTCACTTCACATCTCTGGTATCTACCTGTCCATGCTCACAAAAAAAAAAAAAGTGAGTCAAGAGAAATTTCTCAGAAACAAGCTGTTAGGATACAGGTTTGTAATCAAACACATTGGAAAACTCTGTTTTCAAGAATTTGAGAGTTTGCATGTGTGATGTTGAGAAATAAGCCTGGAAGTGACCCATGGCTATTTATTAGTAGCTAGTCATGTGGATGGTCTTCATTATACTATAGGAGGAGAAAAAGCAAATGACTGTAATGAGAATGCAAGCAGAATGAGACTGGGCATTACAACACTTAATGCTGTGGTTTAACATTTGAGGGAAAGAAGCGATTTTGTTATTGCTCTCCTAGCAGAGGCCTGACATTAGCTCCAGATATTCTGACATCTCCGGTCTCCTTACCCAACTGGAAGCCAATAATGGGAGTCACGGGTCAAGAAAAATAGAAGCGAAACTGAGTCAGTGAACTGATTTCTAACTCCATGACTTCTCTACATGAAGAACATCCGCAGATGGGCTCCCAGTGCTCTGGGCTTACAAAGGGGACTGAACATAGACCATTTCTTAGAGGCAGGAAGAGGGATGGGGAAGGGAACAGTTAAGTAAATGCTTATTACTCGCTCCAGGGAAACCTTTACAACATTCTATTTTAAGGCATTTTCTGGCAGGGGACATTTATCTGTGAATGACTTCTAAAGTTCTTTTAGCCATGGGAAGGCTGAACTGGAGATGGCTGAGTGATTAGCTACTAGGGTGCTAAGCACTGTAAAATTTTCAAGGGAGAAAAAATTCCACAAACACTACTTATTGTCAGAATGCCATAGGATATGGCTCACATTACATGGGCTTCATTTACCTTCTAAATATAGTTGGTCATATTTACCCATATTGCCAAGCTGTACCCTGGGTGATATCTTTCAGCTGGTAGGGGCTGTGTGGTATTTCTCCGACAGGTGAGACATTATTTTGAAGGCCATGAAGCAACACTTAAGTCTAGTTATATACAAAGTTCCAGAAACTGTGTCTAGCTTTTGAAGAGTCCTTAGTCTTGGCCACAATCATGACAAGAAAGCTGTTGTGGCCCAATAGTTAGCAGGGCCAGCAGTTTTGAGAACCTTATTTGTGGCATATTATTTCTGTGCCATTAAGCTATGATTTTTAAAATTTTATTCTTCTCTCATACATTCCATCCCATGACATTCTGACTTGTTTCCCCTCCATCCATTCCTCCTCATCCCCTCCCCCGTGAATTCCTCCTTTGTTTCTCCTTTTTAAAAAAGCAAAGTCTCCCAGGGATATCCTCTGAACAGGGCCTAGAAAGATACAATAAGATTAGGCACAAACCCTCATATTATGACTGGATATGACCACTCAGTAGGAGGAAAAGGGCCCTAAGTGCAGGCAAAAGAGTCAGAGACACCCCCACTGTTAGAAGTCTTACAAGAACACCAAGCTAAGCAAAAATAGGTATATTCAGATAACCTAGCTCAGACCTACACAGGCTCTATGATTGTTGCTTCAGTCTCCATGAGCCACTATAAGCCCTGGTTAGCTGGTTCTGTGGCTCATGTTCTCATGGTGTGCTTAACCACACTGGCTTCTTCAATCCTTCCTTTTCTTCTTCAGGGTTCCCCTGCCTCCACCTAGTTTGGTTGTGGGTCTCTACATCTGCTCCCATCAGTTACTGTTGGATGATATCCCCATTGATGGCAAAAAGAATAGAGCCTGATCTATGAGTATAGCAGACTTGAGTATATTAGGGATTCTTTTGTTTAAGTTCATTTTTTCCAGCCTGCTCCTAATAATCTTAAAATGTTGGGAAGAAAAACAATTCTAGAAGTGCCCAGGACATATGTGGATAAAGAATAAAGATACAAATCCAGAGGAGGAAAGTGATCTTCCTCAGGCCTATGCTTGGAATCCACTCCAGAAACCTGGGAATAGAAAGCCTTGTGAACTCAGCGACTTCTGATTATTGCTGTGTTGCCGGAGTCCAGAACAGTGAGTGCTCAAAATATATTTACTGAACTAGTTCTTATTCTTTTCTTTTTGAGATTATATAGTTACATCATTTCTCCCTTTTCCTTTTCTCCATACAAATCTTCCCACATACCCCTCCTTGCTCTCCTTCAAATTTATTTTCCCTCTTTTTCTCATTAATTGTTACTACATATATATGTCTATGTATATACATAAATATCCCTAAATATATGTACATATATAGGTATATTCATATATACCTAAATATAGTGAAATCCTATATTCAGGATATAGAATGTAAGTCATACATGTTTTCAGGAATGACCATTTGGCATTGGGGAACTAACTGGCGTGCTTGTCCCCTATTTCACCCTTCTTGTCACTTCTGCAAGCCTCTGCTTTCCTTCACAAGTCTCTGCTGCCCCATGGAAACGTGGGCGTGGAGCTGGAGCATGCCTACCGTGTTTACATTTGTATGTCAACTAGCTGTCCACAGTAGGAAAATGCAGTTTGGGAGCTAGATGAAATGTCGGTGCTAGGTCACATTTATGTAATTAATATTTTTAAGAGGACTTCTAATTTTTGTCTTCTAAGAACAGTCCTCTGCATTTTACATCCAGTAACACAAGTTAATACCCAGAATTCTCTGGAATTGACAGCATCAATACTTAGATTCTAAGCCTTTTGCTCAAACCACAGAGGTCCAGCTTAGTACCTGGTGTGATCAAGGGGGAGACAAATGAAAGCCTGATATTTGTACATTCTGCCAGCATCAGGTAGGAAGGTAAGTTTTTATTCCCTGATCAAGAATTACTTGGGGAATTTTGTCACAGTAAATGTCTAAGGAATGGTTTTGGGACTCAGTGGAAAAGGACACCTAGACTTTATAACATAAAACATACTGACCTCCAAGAGCAACTGAGATGTCCTGATGTGAAGGAAAGGAATTAGTTTGGTAAACATGCCACTAAATGTACCTAAACAATATGCCTCATTTTCCTCATTTTTCCTTATTTACCTTTTGTTATGAGAACACTAAAGATCCACTCTTTAAAATCATTTTTCAGTAATGTGGTGGATGGTTATTAGACACAGTTTCTTTGCTGTACAGTAGGTCCCCTGAACTTAGTGCTTTCGCTATCATTTCCTGTGACTGCATCTCTGCCAACCTTGACTGTGCTTGGTCAGACTGATGGTTCCCCAAAAGTTGATTTGAGTTGCTGTAGTATTTCCAAGGCTGCATCAGAAGAACTTAAGGACACAGGGGAAACATTCTTTAAAGCAAAAAATAATTCTGTAAAGAAGCTAAAATGTGACTGAGAAATCAGGGACTTTAGAGGGTCCCAACAAAATGCTGAAGAAGAAAACTAATCAGGGTCCTAAGAAATTTGGTGTAGGACCAATCACTCAGTTCAGCTCCCCTTATTCCTGCCTTCTCATCTATATTAAGGGTCATTTATTTTCTCGGCTTGTATAGTACTTGCTACTCCATTCACTAGAAGACGGCTCATCACTGGCTAATAAGTGCTTATTGATTACCTCTGAGCCCCTTGGCAGAATGAATTAGAGCCAGGTGCTGTCCTTCCATATTCTGTGATAATTCTTTGTTGTTTCTTGGTAAAAAGTAGAGAAATATATTTCCTTTGGTAACAGCAGTGACAATGGCATAATGCCAGGTGCTAGAGCATACTCAAGCTCAACTGATTGTTTTCATGTGGGTGATGAGATGTATGATTTAAGCTCTTCTTTCTGTAGCTGCCTTTACTATTATATGCTGATTTTAAAAGCCTGTTTTGCCATTAATTTGTTTGAGACGGGATCTCATGTGTCCCTGGCTTACCCATCATGTAGTTGAGAATGACCTTTAATATCTGATTATCTGGCTTCCTTCTCCTGAATGCTGGTGTACAGACATGTGCTACCATACACACCCAAGTTAGGAGACTCTGAAGTTTAAAAATTGAATTCTTTTCTTCTTATATTAAAATCACCCAGTGAAATAATTTGATTACTGTGGCCAGGAATGCCTTACTTCTGTAACAAGGATTCTCAGGAAGTCTTTGAATAACAACACTTCTTTTTTCTCCTCCCTAGTAATAACAACCAAACAATACTTCTTCAAGAAAATAGCATGCCTTTAATACCAGTACACAGAAGGCTGAGGAAGACCTATTTCTGTGAGTTCAAAGTCTGCCTAGTCTACATAGCCAGTTCCAGACCCTATATCAAAGTAAACATAATTTATTGATTTAAAATACTAGAATTGTTTTCATAAATATTTTTGATCTTCTATGTGATTTTGTCTTAAGTTGGTAGCATTTTATTCATGGAACCTAATTCTTCCTGTCCAGCCCTACATTTTTTGCTACCTTTTATATTTTCCAAGAATATTTAAATTAAGAAAAGCTGCTTTCTGGCAGTTTCTTTGACCCATTGTATGTTTCATTGTCTATCATAATTCAGATCATTTCCAAATCTAAAACAACTTGTAAGGTATCAGCGAGACCTAACCTTGATAAAAATGTTTATATAATAATTTTTGATGAAAATATGGTAACATAGTATTACAATAAATTAAAAAAACAAATTCAAAAAAACACTAGCATGACCTGACTCCTAGCAATAGTGGACAGGGTGCCTGAACTGGCCTTCCCCTGTAATCAGATCAGTGACTACCCTAATTGTCATCACAGAACCTACATCAAGTAATTGATGGAAGCAGATGCAAAGCACTGGGCTGAGCTTTTGGAGTTCAGTTAAAGAGAGGGAGGAGGGATTATAAGAGCAAAGGAGAGTCAAGATCATGATAGGGAAAACCACAGAAACAGCTGACCCCAGCTAATGAGACCTCACGGACTCTGGATTGACAGCTGGGGTATCTGCATGGTTCCAAAGTAGGCCCTCTGAATGTGGGTAACAGTTGTGTGGCTTGATCTGTTTGTGAAGCTCCTGGCAGTAAGACCAGAACTTATCCTTGGTGCATGAACTGTCTTTTCAGAGCCTATTTTCTATGGTAGGATAGGATACCTGGCTCAGCTTTAATGCAGTGGGGAGAGGCTTGGTCCTGCCTCAAGTTGGTATGTCATCCTTTGTTGATTCTCCATGGGAGGCCTTATCCCCTTTGAGAAATGGATGGGGGAGTGTGGGATAGAGTGGAGGTAGGGGGGATGTGGGGTTTGTATGTAAAATGAAAAAAATGTTTTTAAATATATAAAAAAATAGCATACCTACTGAGAGACCATTTTGGTTCTAAAAATTCCAAACAGAAATCCACATGATTGTGCTAAAGAATAAACCAACAAAACTAGCCAAACAAACATAAAACATACTGACCTCCAAGGAATAATAACTACAGCAATAAAAATGCAACATATTAATTGAATAGATGGAAGTGTTCATGTGAATGACTTTCTTGTTTATATTTCTCTGCTCAGCAAACTATCAAAGTTGTATAAGAATATAGAAAATATCAGATATATCTTAACAGAAATAAAAGATGGAAAAGGAAGAATGCAATTCCAAAAATAATCATTTCAAACCCAAAGAGCAATGTGGGAAAATCTTAGGATGACAGCTAGATTGTATCAACAATTGATCATGATCCAAACAGAAGAATGCCTTAAGAGAATTATGAAGCAATAAAAGCAGGTAGGAGAAAGATATTCTATAGGTACATTACTACTCACGAGTCTTTAAATAGTACGGGAAGAAAGAAGACACATTCAAAAGGCAAACAAAGGTCACTAAAAAGTTTAGGGGAAGTAAAATCTATACAGTAAGGTAATATGAGTGAACATTGATATCTGGCTCTAAGAGCAAACTGGACACTAGTTATAGAGACATCGTTACATAGATGTCTGTTTGTTGATGTATCTTTTATTAACTTTCTAAACACATGAAAGAAATTACAGTTTAAGGGTGATACTAATGCAGATGGAATCAGTAGAGAACTTACAAGACATCTAAGTGAGGGCAACTGAAAGACCATGAATGTGCTCTTACAACCAGGGACTCCCATTTTTGGTTACGTTATCTCTTATTTCATTTTTAGCAATGGCTGTAGGTTATTTTGACTAAAAATTAAGAGTCAATAGGCACAAATTCAGATTTAAACTGCATTCTGTGTATGAAATAATGCAATGGAGGAATAACTTATGATATTTGTAGAGAAGTAGATAAAATGGCCATGTACAGTCTGTAAATGTGATGTACAATATTGTCCTAAGTTTACAAAAACAGGTTAATGTGAGCAAAGCCTTAGAGATAAGATACAGCTAACGTAGGCTTTGACATGAATTTGTGAATGTTTTCCTCTGCAAATCTTAATGTTTTCTATGTTTCCTTCTTCAGGATACAGTTAGCATTGGGCATTATTATTAGATGCAGCTTTTTATCTTTTAAGATATTTATGGAAATGAAATGTGTCAGATAATGACATGACAAATAGCATCTGATAGCCATGCTATCTTGGCAGTAATAAAGGTTATTCTGGCCATAACAAAGACACAATGAAGAGGCTCAGCTAGCTGATAAGTTTCCAAGCTCTCTTATTTTACATATGTAATTTTTACTGAAAGCATGCTGTATGTATATGAAAAAATGTTTTTTATATTATTGAATGAATTGGCTTTATTGCTCAAAAAGTGTACATTTGTTTCAACCATAGACTTGCTATTGGGAGACAAAAGAGATGAATTTTTAAATCTTAATCTGCTTTTCAAATTAAAGTAATCAATAATGTCACATTTGTATTGTCCATCTGAAAGAAAATAATCACTTGGGTCGACTTAGTTTTTGAGCTAGCCCCAGATAGCCTTTGATATCTATATGTGTGTGGTTGTCTAAAATACTTGAGTCACTTAACATTGGTGTTTCTCAACCACTCAGAACTGAACAAAGGTAAGAATATTTCTGTAAGACTACAGGTTAAGGCACTTATCTTTGTCTGTCAATTATATGATGCTGAAAATAGGGGAAAGTTTGTTTGGCTCACTCATTCAATTTGTCATTTATGGAATAGTCATTGTGTATAAAAGAACACAAGGTTCAAGGTCGCCATCATTACTTTTTAACCAATTTTATCACATTCTTTCCTTTTTATTAAAAATCCTCTTCCATAAATATATTTGATCAGTGTCCCCTCCCTCATTTACTCCCAGTTATTTCCTACTTCTCAGTTCACTAACTGCATACCTTCTTTCTCTATTTTTAGAAAACAGGCAACTTTCTTTCAGAGTCTGTTTGCCATGTTGGATATTGGCTGACATCTGATGCTATGGAACTGCCTCATTCTCTAACAGACACAAGTAGTCCGTTATGCCCCACACTGTACAAACTGATTTATCCTAAACCTGTGCTTGTTTCTGAAGGTCTGAAAGAGTGATACTTGCTAGGCAAAAAGTGCAGTGACCACACCCCAGTAGAGACCTCAAATACTGAGACAATCATGAGATCTTTTGGCAGAAAACCTGAATACAGGATTGTGTTTCTGACTGCTGGAGAAAAAAAAAATGTGTTCTCAAAGTGTGTGCTGCATAGGAAGCTCAGAGAACAAGAGCCCAGCATGGATTCCCTGCCTGCTTCTTGCCCCTTCCCATCCAGCTATGTATATGAATGTGGTTACAGATCTGCATAATGTCAATGATTGAAATACAACTCTGGGCTGAGTCTAGTAAGTTTCCAAAAGTGAAGTTGGTTTCAGGACTCTGAGAAACAGTAGGAAGTGGATTAGTCATGCATTACAGGTTCTTCCATCTCCACTCTGGCAAGTTCAAAGTCCCTCAGAGTAATTCTCAAACATTGACGAGTAAAATAATCAAAGTGTTGACTTTTTCTTGAAGTGTCCACTGAACCCATGTATCCCTGTTAGTGTCAGCTTCCTTAGAGTCCTTTGACTAGTTTGACCATGTGTAGAGGATCAATAAATAGGTTGGAGGACTCTGCCATAATTATCAGGTCATTTTAGTTTTGGGTCTGTAGAATGGAATCCTGAGGCACTAGAGCTTTTGTATACACTGTTTTCACTACTCGAGACAGCATTCCACCTCTGCACTTGCTTATTGCTATCCATCCGACTTTTGCTTGTAATCAAAAGCTGCTTCCTCATGGACATCTTTTTGAAACAAGTATAAGTCTCTTTTTAAAATATTTTGGTCGTAGTCTTTGCTTTGTTTCATAATATCTATCAATTAGATTGTTGGTTGCTTGCTGTCAGTCTCTTCTACTAGCCTGAATTTAGTGAGAAAAGGATGACTTGTAGACGTCTTGCTGACTATTGTAGCTCTAGAACTGGTATATGGCCAGGCATATGGTGAGCCCATGATAAAATTGGGTTGGATGAAATAATGATAAAATTGTGTCTTTGAGTAGTTGTATACCTTTTGCATCTCACAGCATATTCAATGGCTATAAGTTGAACTGGCCCATAAGTATACCTTGACATAAGAATGAAATACATATAGTTTATTTGAATGGTGATCCATCAAGCATTTAGAAGGGATATGTTGAAGTGAGGCAGAGAAGGGAAGGAAGCCAGCCTTGGGAAATGAATAGCAGGGTGTGCACAACAAGGACTCAGTCCTGCTCAGAGCCTCTGGGGCATTATATGGGACATACTTCAGAGCTGTTCTAATGGGTGGGTGAAGTATTGGGTGTTTATTTACTGATTCCTTTCCAGTTTGTTTGAAGGTCATTAGTTCCCTAACACTTCCAGTCTGTTCCACTTGAGAACTAAGGAAGCTCCTATGGTGTGAGAGGAGCCCCATGAGGGGAGGGAGCTCATGGCACAAAGGCATTAGCCTTACTGAAATGGTGGTGAAGGGGTTTGAGTGGCAAGCGCAATAATGCTATGTCCATAAACCCAGCTAAATGCAGCTGAAGCCAGGAGTAATTATTATCATATACTGAAAAGAAAGGAAGCAAACAAAACTTCGTAGGTGTTGTGCAGTACAAGTATATTTTAGGAAGTGTGCAAAGATGCTAAGTTGCATGTGGAGTTACTATACTAAAAAACAGGAAGAATCGCACAGTAAAGAACAAGAGGAAAAATTATAGAAGTTTGCCATTTGTAGTAAAATAAATCCATTCAAGGCAAACATGTGCAGTTGAGGAAAAGGCAAGGAAAATTCAGCAATCTGGCATGTTTGTTTGGCAAAGTCCAGGACTGGGAATTTTCAATTATGGGATTTTAGGCTTGACACTTAGCCAGGTTGGCTTGTTTTCAGAGCATCTGTTGGATGCTGATACAGAGTGGTATACATGAACACTAAGGCAAGGAAACTACCATCCTGGATCCTTGGATCCAACATCACTTTTTCTGTTGGCTTTCCCAACCCATTCCCAGGGAAAGAAAACAGCTACTGAGCATAATGGTGTATGAGGCACAATGTGAGTTGATCCATGGTACGATGCCTCTATTAACATATCCAGAAGCTTTGTAGAAAGCTCCTCAGATGAGAAGAAGCAGGCACAAACTAATGAAAAAAATTCTCTTAGTCCACCCATCTAATAAAAACCAGAGCCAAAATCAGACATATTTGGTTTCAAAGTTTATATCCTTTGTACTAATCTGAATGGTACAAGTTACCTATCCATTGTCTTGGTACTTTGGAAAATTAGCTGAAGTATTATTACTTTTGTTTTTTATGTTGGGAAACATGAAAGGCAATGTATTTAACACAACACTGCAAAATCCCCTGTCCAGAGCAAAGCTTGTGTTGCTATGCTGCCAATTCTATGACAGGATAAGACAGTGGGAAAAATGGAAGTAATTACAGAGTGCAGAAGCCCTTCATAATCGCTGACATTGTTTAAGATATTTTTTTGTGAAGCCCCAAAAGAGGTGGGGGAATTATAAAGGCAGGGGATGCAGCATGAAGGTCTCCAGTTTTAGTAATGGGGAAGAGAAAGGGGTCTGATGTGGGAGGAGGAAAGAGAGAAGGGAAGAAATGTTTTACATTTCAGTCTATCATGTGGTTTTGGGCTGGCCCAAATTACAGTAACTTTAATTTTTTTGTCATGTGGGGGTAGACAAGAGGCACCCTATTATTCCATCATCTTTAGTCACAAGCTGTCACGTTGGCTGTCAAGCTGGTTTTCTTAGTGCTTCTTAGGGTGTTACCTTGAGAAAAGAACTGTAATTTCAGTGGAAGAATTTTTTTCTCTGTTTTGCGAGACTCTTGCCTGATACCACAAACTAATTTGTTTCTAAAATAATGCAGTACAGCACAACTCATCTCTAAATCTCTGGGAACTTTATGGACCAAACATGCATCAGTTCTGTTTCTCACAAGCCAAGATAATTTCTCAACAATGCAGCAGTGAGTAAGGGCAGTAACAGAAAGGAGGAAAATTGATTTTAAGACTTAATTCTGAAAAATGAATGGAAAAATTTGGAATTTGAAAGGTAGGGAGAATAAGACAGATGTATAGTGCAAGTCACCAGGTGTTTCTATATACACCAATATCAGGTATTTTTTACCCAACTTTAGAGGGTCTAGATAACTGGTGTGGTGTTATGGGGCACAGCATTAGCATAAAGATTCTGTAAGCTCTCCAAAGAGTATTATAATAATCATCAATGATTGTAATAATCAATGGTGGTCAGTTTTAAAGTGTGAGAATCTAGTGCCCATGCTCATAGACACATACACAGATATTTCATGCAATAGACAGAATCTTGGAAGATATTTGTAATGCAAAGATGTATTATCTCTTTTACCTGTGGTTCCCACCTCAGAGCACTGCTATTTTTGGTAATTGTTTGTTTTAATCTGAGATTCAATAATGGAATGATTTAGGCCTCTTTAATCTCCTCTATTTGCTTCATAACATCACACAGAAGTAATACAACACTGGGCATCTCTGAATGGCAGGCTGGCCTCTAAGATGATGGACAGGTAAACCAGAGAGACAGGCAGACCATAAATTTTGAGTGTGTGATAGAACCTAGCCAGAGCCTCTGACTGACAGTCCTTGAGTGACATAGGCAGACACTTTACTAAGCCCTTCCCTCAGAGTCCCATATGTGTCAGACAGACTAGAAATCATATTTGGTGGCTCTGTGAAGTGACAAATCCAGGCCTGGTTCACTATGAGAATCCCGTCTCTTAAATCTTCTCTGATTAGCTAGGTGATTTATCTGGGAGACCACTTGCCTGAAAAACAAGTCTGTTCCTCTATGCCTGCCCCTTATCTTCCTGCATTTGTGAGTGGATAAGAGACTCTGTTCACCAGCTGTCATTCAGCCACACAGATATTTCAGATTTATGCCAATGGCTTTTCCATAGTAACATAGATATGAAGGTGTCATATGACATGACCGCTTGCTCTGTTTCTGGCTGGCTTCATAATTGTAAGAGCTGGGGTCTGGTACAGCACTGCATACCTCATTGAAGGATGCCTTCCCAGGGCTTCTTCAGGACAACAGCAATTTGCATTGAGACCCACAGAAATACATCTAGTCTGTCAGTGAGGTGAGATTTCCAAAGTCCTTCAGCATTTTGTAGCTGGTACTCTGCCTGGCAAGTCCCATCCATGCCAAGAGAGTCAGTCTAAGGCTCCTCTGTATGAGTTCTCTAGCCTCTGGCCACCTATACAAATGTTACTTCATCTGTCTTTCAGGGAAGCAGTCGAACTTCATCATGGGCTCTCCAGCTCCTAACCTTTGTGTCTCTTGTTAGACACTTCAAACCCTGGTAATCACATGGCGTGACAGTTAACACATGGGTGAAACAGGCCATGTAGGACTCAGTGGGAGGGTGGAGGAGTGTGGCAAACTAGAGAACAGGTGGCCCATCTGCACAGAACACCTGCTACTTAGCTGAGTCAGTTGTTGCCAAGAAGGAACTGAGAGCAGGGAGTTCCAAGAAAAACTATAAATACAGATTATTACATGAAACCCAGTCTTAAATGTTGACAGCAAATTTCATGTTATTAAGACCATTGAAGACAAACAAAACATTCCATTGGTCAGGAAGGGCCCGGGGATTTCTGACCCTTTCTTATAAGCAATCTTTCTATATGCCTTTGGGTCTTTTCAACCTTACCCCTAACCTCTACTGTTCCCTAACTCTCAGTGCTGTTTGAAGAATCAGTTATTGATTTTAAGCACAGCCAATGACCTAACAAAGAACTGGGTATAGGAACCTGGGGTTATTTTTGTGCCTCATTCACTGAGACAGCATGCTCTACCAAGCAAGAAAGATTAGAAAGGATGTGCCCTACTTCATCCCCCACTATAGGCCCTGGATCCCAGAAGACTGATGCTCATATGTGACAACAACCTCTTTGTTGCCCTGTCTCAGGAAAGAAGCCAGATATTTTCTGTTTATTACTAGGTAAGAAATAATTTCTTGGAATACAGTAATAATTTCAGGAATACAGGGAAAATACCCAAACATAATAAAGGCAGTTTATAGCAAGCCGACAGCCAACATCAAGCTAAATAGAGAAAAACTCAAAGCAATCACACTGAAATCAGGAACAAGACAAGGCTGTCCACTCTTCCCATATTTATTCAATACAGTTCTTGAAGCCTTAGCTAAAGCATTAAGACAAAAAAGCAGATCAAGGACATGGAAAGAAAGAGGTCAAACTATCATTTTGAGAAATGATAGTATAAATAAGTGATCCCCAAAATTCTACCAAGGAGCTCCTACAGCTGATAAATTCCTTCAGCAAGGCAGCAGGATACAAGATCAACTCAAAGAAATCAATAACCCTTCTACACATAAACAATATAGGAACTGAAAAAGAAATCAGGGAAACATCACCCTTTACAAGAGCTGCAAATAATATCACATATCTTCCAGTAACTCTAACCAAAGTAGTAAAAGTCCTGTACTTTTAGTCAACTTTAAGTAATTGAAGAAAGAAATTGAAGAGAATATCATAAAATGGAATATCCTCCTGTGTTCTTGGATAGATAGGATCAGCATAGCAAAAATGGCGATCATACCAAAAGCAATCTACAGATTGAGTGAAATCCCCATCAAAATCAAAACTCAGCTTCAAATGGAAAACAAAAAACCCAAGATTGCAAAAAAAAAAGAAATCCTGTTCAATAATAGAACTTCAGGAGGCATTATCATCCCTGACTTCAAGTTTTACTGTAGAGCTACAGTAATAAAAACAGCCTGGTACTGGCATAAAAACAGACTTGTGGATCAATGGAATTGATGAAGACCCCAACATTTTAATCCACTCACCTATGAACACCTGATTTTTGACAAAGAGGCCATAAATATATAGTAGAAAAAAAGATAGTATCTTCAACAAATGATGCTGGCATAACTGGGTGGTGGTATGTATAAGAATGCAAATAGATCCATATCTATCACCTTGCACAAAACTCAAGTCCAAGTGGATCAAAAACCTCACTATAAACCCAGTTACACTGAACTTAACAGAAAAGAATGAGAAAAAAACCCTTGAATGCATTGGTACAGGCGACCACTTTCTAAAAATAACATCAGTAGCACAGACACTAAGAACATCAATTAGTAAATGGAACCTCTTGAAACTGAAAAGCTTCTATAAGGCAAAGGACACAGTCTATAAGACAAAATGACAGCCTACAGAATGGAAAAAGATATTCAGCAACCCTACATCTGACAGAAGATTGATCTCTAAAATATATAGAGAACACAAGAAATTAGACACCAAAAAAAGAAAAAAACCAAATAATTCAATTCAAAATTGGGTTCAGAGCTAAATAGGGAATTTTCAACAGAAGAATTTCAAATGGGTGAAAGACTGTTAAAGAATTGCTCAACATCCTTAGCCATCAAAACAACTCCGAGATACCATCTTTCACCTGTCAAAATGGCTAATATAAAAAACACAGATGTCAACCTATGCTGAAGAGGAAGTGGAGTAAGGGGAGCACTCCTCCATTGCTGCTGGTAATGTAAACTTGTACAGCCACTTTGGAATTCAGTATAGCAGTTCCTCAGAAAACTGGGAATCAGTCTCCCCAATGATCCAGCAATACCACTATTGGGCATATAACCAAAGGATGCACATTCTTACCCAAAGGGCATCAGCTCAACTATGTTCATAGCAGCATTATGTGTAATAGCCAGAACCTGTAAATAATCTAGATGCCCCTCAACTGAAGAATAGATTTTAAAAAATGTGGTACAACTAAACAATGAAATACTACTCAGCAGGAAAAAAAAATGACATCCCAAAATTTGGGGCCAAATGAATGGATCTCTAGAGTATCATCCTGTGTGAGGTAATGCCGGCTCAGAAAGATAGATATGGTAGGTACTCACTCATGAAGGAAATAAAGCATAGGGTAGCCAGGCTCAATCCCCAAACCCCAAGCAGCTAGGTAACAGAATGAACATAAAAGAGACATCCGTGGATCCCCCTGGAAAGAGGAAATAGTGAAGATCTCCTGAGTAAATTGAGATCATATGGAGGAATGAACAATGGGAGGTGGGAATAAATAATAAGAGAATGAGATGGTTGAATGGGAGAATCAACAGAGAGGGAGAACAAAGAAATAGATATCTTGATAGAGGAAGCAATTGAGTGGTTAGAGAGAAACCTGGTACTAGGGAAACATCCAAGAACCCACAAGGTATCTTTGGCTAGGACTCCAAGCAATAGTGGAGGGAGAGCCTAAACAGGATTTCCCTTATAGTTAAATGAATGACCACTCTAATTATCATTTTAGAAGCTTTACTCATCAACTGATGAAGGCAAAAGCAGAGATCCACAACTAAGCACTGTGTTGAGCTCATGATCCAGCTGAAAAGAGAGATGAGAGAGTATAGAGCAAAGGAATGAGGATCATAAAGAGGAGACCTGTAGAGATGGCTGACCTGAGCTATTAGGAGCTCACTGACTCTGAAATAACTACTGAGGAACCTTCATGGAAAGAATCTAAACCCTCTGAAGGTAGAAGAGAGTCAAATAGCATGGGCAGTTTTGTGGAGCCTCTTGCAGTAGGACCAGAGTTTATTCCTGGTGCATGAACTGGCATTTCAGAGCCCATTCTCTACAGAGGAGCACCTTACTCAGCCTTGATACTGGGTGGAGGGAGCTGGATCTACCTCAACTGGATATGCCAGACTGAACTAACTCACCTTGGGATTCTTTGCCTTCCCTGGGGAATGAAAGAAGGAATGGGGGTGGGAGACTGAGGGGAGGGAGGAGAAGCAGTGAAGGGTGTGAGAAAGACTTATTAAATAAAAAGAGAAATGGAGTCCCTATATACCAAAGAAGGAGACATAGCACATTTGACTTTTTATTATGTCAAAATTCTGATATATATACATATAATAAAACTATATAATAAAACAATATATTTAAAGTATTTTTCACAGCCCTATTGATAAAATTTTCTATTTGGAGTCCTTTTAATAATGATACTGGTCAGCCTTGGTGGCTCATATTTTAACCCTAGCACTCAAGAGGCAAAGGCAGAAGGATTTCTGTGAGTCTGGGGCTAGTCTACCCTGTAAGCATTCCTGCCCACCATGGGCTATAAAAGTAGTGGTAGGATTTTGTGAGTATTTTGGCATGATTCGCATATATCCATTATCTGGTGGCTGGTTTCTATGGATGCACATGGGAATTCGGGAATGTGGAAACGTGGCAGAAGGCAGTGGTGAATAGCAGGAGAGTTAAAGCTGTTTCTATGTAGAAAAGAGCTTTATTTTCAGATGAATATGGTTATGATTAACAGAACAGTTGTGATTATAATAGCAGAGAAAATAAAAAGAAAAAGAAAGATAAGGGAAGAAGGAAAGAAGAAAGAGACAGAAATGGGGAACTCCAAAAAAGGACAAAGGGAAAGAGAGTGAGATGCATGTGGGAACCTTGCTTTAAATGGGTTTTGATGTCAGAGTGCAGAGGAGGATGTGGTTTCAGCATCAGAGCTCCGAGGGAATGGCTCTTAGAGACTAACAAGGAGAACCTGAAAAAAAGGGCAAATTCTGTATAAATTTAAAAGAACATATTCTATGTTATGACCGGCCTCTTTAAATAGCTTTTTTCAGAGTTATATTTGCTCATGTCATGAAAGTGGTCAAAGAGATGTGCCTTTACTGTTAACCTCTGAGTTCGGGCATATGATAGTGATAAAATTGATTGCTTATGTTTACAGCATCTTTACTTTCAAAAAGTTTAAAGTATTGGAAAGAAAAGAAAAAGTAATTTAGTTATGGTGACCTCACAATAATAAATTAGGCCCACACCTGTGGTCTCAGCAGGATAGGCTGACGGGGAAGAAAATGCATGTTCAAGGCCATCCTAGAGTACTTAGTGAATAATTGCCAGCTTGGATTATAGCTCAATTAAAAAGAAAAGAAAACCCGGGGTATCTGAGTCAAAGGGATAAACAGCTCACTGAAAATGTAGGTAGTATTAAAAATAGCAACTAAGTCTATAATAGTTTAAATATGCATTAAACAAGAAAATTCTGTTGATGGATTTTATTTTTTGAAATTTATTTTTAGTAAGAGATCCCCTCCCTATGTTTCTCTTTTCTAGGTAGGTGAGCTTTGGCTGCTCATATCAGAGTGGGGTTGTGTGTCAGAAACATACAGTGCTGTAGAGCAAGACAGCTTAAGGAATTGAGAATGTGTTAAGTAGAGAGAATTAAAGAGGCAAAGCTGAGCCATACCTGTAGAGGTGGGCTTCTTGAAGCAGGAGGATGTAGGTGTATTCTATGGTCTGGACATCTAGGTGCTGATGGGGACTGGAAGCTGGCATCTCACACAGGATGCTAAGAATGAGCCTCCTGGAATATGCTGACACTTCCTGTTTCTTCAGGCTTAGCTCTCTTGTGCTTGTCACATTTCATGTTAATCCACGATCCTAGCTTTGCACTGGAGCTGGGATTTCAGAGACCTCAGCTGCCTTAGAGCAAGACAGGTTTTGATAGCAAACAGACTTTGGAGCTCATCACAATTGGGTCTAAGTCCTGGCATCACAATGGCGAGGCTGACTCAACATCATTTGTTTTTGCCTGCTAACCAATTTAAGGGCAACAATTACAGTGTTCTTACATTCTGCATGCTACATTCAGTAAGCAAGTTGATCCAGATCCAAGCCCTTTCCAGTTAAATGAGAACCCTCCTCAGTTGTTCATGGGCCACAGCTGAGTTTTCTGTGCCTTCTAATCCCACATGCAGAGAGGAGAGTGATAGTAACTGATACTAAAACAAACCCGAATCCTATCTGCAGTTACAGATGTAACTATAAATAAAGACAAGGATAGTATGTGTATCTCTGTGTGTACATGTCAATCAAATTCTAAATCTTCCTTTTTAATAAGCATCAAACAGTAAAGAGCTTGTATACCACAGTAGCATTTATTAGAGCAGCCTAGCCCCCTTCGCAATCCTCTCCTTTTCTGTTCTCTCATTCTATCATGACTTCTTACCCTTGATAAATTGTGCCTATGTTGACATTTATTAAAAGGGTTGTGTAGATGCTCTTTTGTGTCTGGCCTCTTTCATTCATGCTTCTCATTGTGTCAAACCCATGAATGCATGACCTCATACTAAGGTGACCATATGGAAATGGGATCTGTCCTGGTTTATGATACTGTCTCAGTATAATTATGGGTAGTATATTTTCCACTTGCAAATATGTCCTAATTTGGAAAAACAATGGATTCGCCCTCTGCCTCCTTTCTTCCTGCACATCCAGAGACCTTGTGTGTTTCCTTTTACTTTCAAGCCCACTCCTGATGGAGGCAGCTGACTCCATCTGCCTCTCTCTACATTCAGGCACTGTAGCTAGAGAAGCCAGAGAGTCTCTGACTGCCTCTCTTAAAAAAAATCTGTAAAAGCTGCAGAAGCAGGTGCTCACTCACTAATTTGATCTCTCTTTATGGAGACCTTCCTCCCTCAGGGTGAGCTGTGTGGAGCAACACGATAGGGAAGTTGAGGAAGCACTAGGAGGAGGGATGCTTGCTTTTTTTTTTTTTTTTTTGGAAGCCAAAGAGCAGCATTTATCATGGACTCCCAATAGAATTCCAATTTCCTTTTCATTCATCATCCATAAAATGAGAGCGAATCCTGTGCTGGCTGGGGCCCTATGGTTCATGGCTTCTTGTTCCATGTGCCTTCCTCAGTCTCAAGGTAGGCAGTCTGTGTCAGAGGTAGATATGGTACCTCTAGAGGTTCCAGAGCTAGACTGGTGCATGGGCCCAGGGTCAGGAGGAGTGAGAAGTAAAAGGCGTACAAACGTGACTGCAGCCAGGGATGCTTGTTTTAATTAAAGAAAAAGTGTCTTCCCTGGTACGGACTTAAGTTGCCTTTATTGAGCATAGCATTGCAAAGGTATCATTGCTTACTCTACAGCTTACATTCGCTCCCATTAAAGTCATACCCTGATTCAAGAAAACATTTGTAAACATGTTAAACATGTATTGTGTTATTATTTATCATCTCTAATCTTTGAGCCATTGTTTTTTTTTTATAGATCATAATGACCTAAAACCAAAGTAGCTTATACAGGCAAATTTGAAGTCTATGGTTTGCAGGGCCAGCAGCATGCCCTAGTCAACCACTGAGATTTGATCACTCTGGAACAACTGTAGTTTCCATAACAGGTATTTTCTGGTTCCTAGGATATATTAAGGGCATTAACAACCATGGGCCAGTTATGACCTAATGCCCTTCTCTGTACTATGTGAGATGTGCCCCTTGAGACTCTCATTTGGCAGCATCGCCTGCTCGCTACAAGGAAGCAGTAAAAATAGTACTTCATTGTTGGGGCAATATCCTGAAGGGCTGCAGAGTCAAGAAATCCTTCCATGCCTCCTTCAGAGGATGGAAAAGCTTTATAGTACACTGAAGGGCATAATACACTCAGACTCAAAGCTCATTCAAACATTTTCTATTCAGTACTCTGCAGAGTAAAGGGTATCTTCCTTATCTCCAGTGTCTGCTATGATAATTACATTGTATACTGCATGAATTTAATCACCCTGGTAAAAATCCTACAATAGCTCTTTCTACAGATATGGTCTGCACTATCTCTTCTCCCAGCTGAATACTACTACATGGCTATTAAAATGAGGATATTAAGGGCCAAGTGTGGTCGTGCACACCTTTAGTTCCAGTGATTGGAATGCAGAGGCAGACAGATTTGCATTTGAGGCAAGCCTGGTCTACATAGAGAATTCCAGGCCAGAGAGGGCTGCAAAATCAAAATTTTTCAGAAACACTCTTTTTAAATGCTATTGATATTGCAGAATTTCTGTCCCAGAAATTGATCTTTTAATGTAGTTTTTTTAGTAATTTTGTAAATGTGAGTACTCATAGAATATATTACTAAATAGAAAATGTTTATATCTTGTTACCTGAGCAAACAGGTTACAAAACTATTGTCTGCAATGCTGTGTTTGGAAAGGACTGCTCGCATTTCCTTAATCCAAAGAGAATTTTTTTTTATCATGTCACAATGTGAATGCCCCACTCCCTAAAAGAAATTTTATTTAGAGAAAATGTTATATATCACAGTATTTTCAAATCAAATATTTTCATCTTTCTAGTATGTTCTGTATAAATGAAAGAAATCAGCCAAAATATTAACAATGATTATGTCTTTGTGGAGGCGATGGGAGATTCAATATTTTCTTTTCCTTCTTTGTATTTTCCTAGAACATGCATATGAATTCAGTAATGTATTTTTAATTTTTGTTTTACTGATTTCCTTTTACAGTATTAGGTTTGGCCTAGGGCTTGGCACAGCTAGGCATGTGCAATCCACTGAAGTAGTCTTGTTTTTTCTGTTGTTTGTTTGCTTAATTTTTTAAAAAGCTTTTTGTTTTCAGATTAAGTCTTTCCCAAGTTGCCTAGACTGGGAGTTCATTTGCAATCTTCCTGCCTTAGCATTGATGTAGCTGGTATTACAGGCTCATGCCACCAGGTTCATCTCATAATGATTTTTTTATGGAATAACTAACATACAAGGTCCTTGAACAGAACAAAATACTCTCACAGAGAAAAAGAAGTTTCTTTTGTTATTGTGAAAAGTGACAGATGCAGAAGCAAAGAATCCGAGATCATTTGCAGGAGCTTCTGAAAGCATTGAAGGCTGTCTGTTTTGCAGAAAAGGAACTAGAATTTAGTTTGGATGTACTTTAAGAACATTTTCTTGGTCATAGATATTTCTGAACCTCGTAAGAATATCAGATGTATAAGTTACTATAAATTCATACTTGAGTCTGTGGTTGATTCATTCAAAAGACAATTTCTGATACAATAGGGAGATGAACCATCTATTATAGGCAGGAAATCCAACAGCAAGCACAGCTGAAACATGTGTTTAGAGAGTGAGGATGGAACTAAAATCTTCCCACTGGATTTGCATATCTTAAATACTTAAATACAGAGGAGGCTCTCAAGAAACAATTATGTCAGTCCTGTAAAAGGATGGGAAACCGTGCTTACTGGTCTTTTCCCAACTGTCAATGTTCTTAACAACTTGCTTGGAATAAATATTCTTCATTCACCAGCATAATCTACTTATTAGCTGATTTACTATGGAATATAAACAGGGAATCGTCATCATTTATTAGTATCTGCTTGAAGTTTACATACTGATTGGTTTTGCTGGGCCTGAGCACAAGCCTTGAAGATTGTCAGCATAGATCTTGCACAGCCTAAAGTCATATGTCAGTGAGACCTGGGCTTGGGCAGTGGGGTCTCAGAGACTCCTCCATAAGGCTTGAACACTTGCTACCTGAATACTAAGTTCATATTTGTCAAGTCTTGGTAGGAATAATGCTCTTTGTTGTCATAAAACCATATACCTGATAGGTCCAGGACTAATTAGATTGACTATAAGGTCAGTTGCAAAGATGTGAGCAACATTGATTACACCACAGATGGGTGTGGCTCAGTACTACCAGCCTTGCTGCCTCTGCCATGAGTCACACTGGGTCCCCTGTTAAATGACTAGAGAAGTGGTGACTTAAATGAGCATGCCATGGCATTACTCTTTGGTATTTGGTTTGCATCTTTATGATGAGATTGTATAAAAGTGAGTGGCTGAGATAGTTGATATAGACATGAAGAATCTTAAGGACTTCATCATCTTAAGGACTCTACAAATAGGTTTGAAACCCAGTAACTAATGAACAAGTTTAAACATGTTCTATTGTGGTTGTTTACTTTTAAACCGTGTGCAGGAAGCAAATTGAACCAGTACATGGTGGTAGTTTTCCCTTTTAAGGCCTGGACCACTATCTTTAATTGACAAATATATGAGTTTCGTGAAGATGAACAGATCTAGACTCAATAATAAAATATGTGTTTAAAGTTACACAGACAACTTCATGTGATATTGGGAAATGCAGATACTTGGGGTTTTTTTAATATTTGTATTACTCTAGTCATCAAGTGGAGATGGAATACTTTAAAAGCACCAACTACATTTCCCTCTAATTTATCTCTCTATATATACTATATATTATAGATAGATACACTCAGTATGAGAATGTGTTAAAATCTTTGATGTTTTTATTGGTCAAATTCTGTACCAAAACTCTCTATAAATATCTACAATACATTATTCCTAATGAGTGTAATTTTATAAAATGTAAAATGTATCATTTTTTCCTGTGAAGTAAATGATTATTGTTCTGTCTCATATTTGTTGCACTAATCTTTGTGTTCACATATTTCTGTGTCCCTGATAAACATTGTTCTTATGTGGTCTAGAAGAATGTGTGTAGTCAAGTATACCAATTCCTTCAATTTCTTCAAAATATCTTTATTCCTTGCTGAGCTTGGCCAAGCTTGTACTTTAAATAAATCTTGGATGGCTTCCAGATTAAAGTCAGAGAAGTTCTTAGCTAGCTGTAATTTCAGAGGAGTGGTTTAGAAAATAAGTGCTATTGGCAAAAACATATGGGATGGCTTGTCAACTCAGAAACAAACAGTTGTTTCTTATGGTCATTTCTTATAATAACAAACCACATGTTACTGTGCTTACAGATTTTTTAAAATATTTTTTGCTCGTGCCTATCAAAGTGTCTGCAGTGGTAAGTAACAGTGAGCTTGCATCTGAAATCATGCCTTTATTAGCAGAAATGATGACAGGATATAAAAATCAAAATATTGCTTATGCTGAATTTTTTTTCACTTGTGACTATCAAGAACGAAACATATTGGTGATCACTAGAAGGAAAGTAATTCATGTTTATTGAATACTTACATATTCATACCCTTATTTAATTTTTACAACAGTCCTAAGTGGTAAATATTGTTTCCTCCTTAACTATTAATATTGGTTCTTAAATTGTTAAGATCGTTAGCCAAGGTCACACCAACAGGTGGTTATGACCTAAAATTGAGCTTGCCTCCCCAAACAAAGATTGCTCAGTCTGTCTTTATGGCTGTTTTGGCAGGTGGTTTTTTTCCTGACATTAATATTATTATTGACAAAACTAGTGTACTTAGTAAAAATCAGGAAAAGGGATCAACTTTATAACCTTAAGTGGAGAATGACTATTTACTAATGTGGTATGTTACTCTAACTTTGCAATTGGAAGACACTAGGCCTAAGTCACTGTGAAAGTGTAAACTCTCCAGCAAATACTTCAAAAAACTCTATCTTTTTGTGTATAGATGAAAAGGTGTGTGTGTATATGTGGGTGTGTGGTATGTGTGCACATTCCTATGTATGCATGTGTGCATGAAGGCCAGAGATCAGTCAACCTTGCATGTTTTCCTATGGAGCCACCTCTTGGGTCTTTTTTTGTTTAATCTTGCTTTTGAGAACCTAGAACTTGTCACTCAATAATGAGGCTTGACCAGTTGGCCAGTAAACCCTTAGATAAGTATTCAGAATAAAGAAGTGCATATTTAGTTTTTAAAACAGAGCATTGTTATTTCTTGAGAATTTCATGCATGTTTACTATCTGTTTGGTTTTATCTACTCCCCAATTCTCTGACTTCTCCCAGATGCATCTTCAACCACTTCCTCTTCTTCTCAACCTTGAGTCCCCTGTACTGATATGTTAAATAACCAATGGAGTCCAGTTTGTGTCATCTACATCCTTGTGTGTATGTGTGTGTGTGTGACACACTCAACTTACATGGGACTCACACTCGGGTCCTTGTGTTGCATACCCACTGATTGAGCTGCCTCTGTTTTTCACCACAGTAAAATTTCCATGTGCAAGGAAGATAAAGTCTTTGATAAAGCCAGAAACAGGACTGGAAATAATTTGTTATTTTAAAATTGTAGACCAGAATGCTTACTTTTATTCTTTACATAAACCTTTATTTTTAAAGCCACGGTTTTGTTGGTGGTGGTAGTGGTAGTGGTTTTGATTTTGATTTTTGATGTCAGATGCCAAATGACTTTAGTTAAATAACTGGGGAGACTTGGAAATACAAGAAATATGGCTTGAGCCCTCAGGCCAAACAACTGGTTCTGCTGTTGGCTCGA
Organism: Sigmodon hispidus; assembly: GCA_004025045.1. Lineage (NCBI taxonomy): Eukaryota > Metazoa > Chordata > Mammalia > Rodentia > Cricetidae > Sigmodon > Sigmodon hispidus. The sequence continues at coordinate 33,468 of PVIH01005445.1, read as the reverse complement.
TATATGACATTGTGCAAATGGTCATTTTAAAGCCATCAGTGTTTCATATCAAAACAGGAACAATACATTCTATATGTTATAAAGCCTATATCTGCCTTGTGAGTTGTTTATAGGAATATTGGAAATACATGGTATTCTCTAAATCACAGGCAACAATAGTTTCTGTCAAACATATAAATAAAATTTTGATCCTATTGGGGTGAACACTTTTAGTGTAAGAGGTGGTTTAGTAAACTAATATAGCAGCTATAGTTTCATTCTTGAAGGCCACAGTTTTGGCATCCAGGACTTTAAATAATTTTACTGAGACCCTTCATTGAGTATGTGGCTTGGAGTTTAACTGGGTAAAATTTGACCTGACAGACTTTCTTGTGTGTACTCTTCAGAGATTCTCCCTAAGACTTATATATATATATATATATATATATATATATATATATATATATATATATATATATAAGTTATTTGCCCAAAATGTCAGGTGGCTAAGTAAAATTCTGAGACTGTGGAGGTTTTGTCTTGGCTTCCATACCAGAAAGAAATAGTTAAGCAAGTTTAGAAAACAATGTATGCAGATATATTCTAACCTACAGATAGCATGTGTTCAGACAATACTATTTCTGGTGGAAAGCAAAGCAGTTAGCTCACCTGGTAGACTGGTAGGTACTGCATTGAACTTTAAAGAGACAATGTCTTCTTATAGTTCCAACATCATTGGTTGAGACAAATCTAGGTAGTGTTAAGAACTCATCTCAGATGAGCTTGTGAAGAAGAAATCCCCTTTGCTACCATGAGCAAACTCAATGGTCCAAGCAATGACCCTGGCCTCTGACCCTGATTAATCTGAGGATTGATACGATATCATCAGGACTCTGCTCTGCTTTCTTGGCTCAGATTTGCTGGCTTTCACTTCATTGTCATGTACATTGCTTTCAGTAAAGAGGACCACTACGGATGCAGGCTCATCGAAGCTTCCCAAGTATATGTCAGAGAGCAAAGAATTTTCCCTTCTCCTAAAGCATCCGTATTAATTCCTAAAAAGGATTCTCAGTGTCTCTGCTTTATCTATGTACCAACTCTTGAACTAAGTGTTTGTTTCCAGAAAGCTATGTCATTTGGACAGTCTAGCCTGACTTAACAGCTTATGTCTATGGCTAGAAAGGGTAACAGGAAGATGGAAGTTAAAGAATGCTGCAGTTTTTAGTCAAGTGTATTATGTACTTTGTCATGTATACATGGGAAAAGTAATCCCAGTAGATTTCAAAGAATGCTTTCTTTTTGTTACTGCTAGGACTAAATAAGTGATAATGGAGGAAGATGTACAAAGAAACACATTCATGATGATGGATGCTTACCCTCACACGGCCAAATTGCTGACCCTCTCAATGTTCTAATTCTCAATTTAATCTTCTGACAGTCTTCTATCTACTTCTGTCCTCAGCTCATTCCCATTAATGCTTCTATGATCCATCTCCATCATCTAGGCAGCACAAGAGTTGACCTATCATGTTTCATTCCTTAAAAGAACATTTGTTCTAAGGAAGTTAAAGTTCTAAAGATGATAGTTACTAAGAAACAGTTATGAGAAGCTATCTGGAGCTTGAGTGTCTCTACCCAGATATATCCTACATCCTGCAATGCACAGGCTTAGTTAGTCTCAGGGAATGCAACCTCTAGACACAACTGATAATGAATAAGAGAATAAGATAATTCACAATGAAGAGCTACCTTACCCCACATCACTGACCACTTTAAGAGGTATTTAATGAATTCCAAATACTATGTAGGATAGATTCTTAGATCTGAGAATATACTAGTGGATAAGAATATCTCTATCCTAAATGCTCACTCTAATATCTGAAAGAGATATCCTAGTCAGTTGCTCTGCTATAGCAAACACCAAAAAATTGGTAGTGTGTGAAAAATAGCTGCCTTTCCCCTGCATGGTTCTGGAGGTTTGGGATTCCAAGATCAAATTACTTTCAGAACTGGTGTCTTGTGAGGACTTGGATTCTGCTTTGAATATGGAGCCTTAACATTACACCTGCAGAGGAAGATGAGGGTACTGCATCTACACATGTTAGACTGGAAGAGGGAAAGGAGTTAAAGCTAGTTCTCTTAGATCTCTTAAAAGTAAAAATCCTGCCTTTATAATCCAGTCATACCCCGATTAGATATTACAATGCAGTCTCCTAAATGGCTTCACTTTTCAATACTATCAAAACAGGGATTCAGATTCAACATGAATTTGGGAGAGATACACGTATTTAAACTGGCAGACAGTGACAATAAATATATTAATAGAGCAGTAAAACAGAATGAGACAGATAGGGTGGGGTTTAATCGGGGGAGGTTCACAGAGCAGACAGACATCTGAAGACAATGTACCTGGCAATTGGGACAAGGAGCACATAGTCTAGAAGTGGGTCATGCTTGGCATGATGGAGAAACAGGAAAGGAAGCAGTGGGAGCCAGATCCCTAGCAGCCTGGCAGGTCCCTGTTTGGAAGTTGGTTTGTACTCTAAGGATGATGGAAAGGCACTGGCATTTTTCCCACATACCCAAACCTAGGAATTAGGCAGCTGTGGTTTGGAGGTTAATAGGTAGGGTGGTATTCACAGCTTTGACCTGTGATAATATTAAGGAGAAAGTAAAAGAAAATGGTGGAGTGTATAGAAACAGTAGCTTAAGGTATAAAGAAAGACACCTGTTCTGAGAGTACCCACTAGATTTCAGGTGAGCCATGAGGTGCCATGTGTAATTATCAACTACCTGTACAAATTGCAGTGTGTGTATTCTTCTTCACTCACACATTTCTTTCATCCAGAAGCTTTTGATCCAGGAACATTTTTCAATATAGCATTGCTTGGCAATAAGACTGTACATTTTAGAGAATAAAAATATCATCCAGTTAAACATGGATACCAAACAAATAATGAAGATTTTTAAAAGTGTAACTATGTCCACATATTATGTGCCGTCCTGTATTTTATTCGACAAACCTAGCAGAGAAGAATATTTTGAACTTTTTCTGGTCTGCACCTCAAAGATTGGAATTGAATCTAAATAATGAAAAATAGAACTTTCAGATATACACTGACCTACTCAGAACAGTGACTACAAAGTGTACCCCACGGATCTTTCTGAAGTGAAGCCTATGAAATAGTCACTGTCCATGTATACTGCAATGGGAAAATATATTAAAATCACAAGCAAGAATGAAGATTCTGATTCTGATTGCTAGTCAGTATTGTTTTCATCAGAGAGCACTAACAGCTAGGTAAATTTGCATCAATGATTGCTACCCAGTTGACTGGCCAGTGACTTAGGTGACTTTGATCTTCTTAGAAACATATATAGGACTTTCTTGTTCTAGGAAAACCACATAGATTCCAGACTTTGCTGCTCTATATGCCATCATATCTGATCTGCAGAGATACCCCCAAATACCCAGACTCTTATCTGCCTCATCAGTTCACCCTGTACCATGTGGCTATATCCACTGCATGTGGCACAGTCTGGACACAGGAGCTCAGAGATGAGCAGTGGTTTGCTGTCGTCCATTATCCAGTGACTTGGAGACTTTTGTTCAGTAGACAGAGCCTTACCCAGCTGCTTTAGTTAGAGTGGTTCTACTGTTTGTGTTGTGTTGCTCAGAGACATGTGTGTAAATATGGAGTTCCAGCTATCTTTGACAATAGCTAAACTAAGACCTTGTCTTAGAGGAAACCAAAAACTCACCTTTTAAACTAAAAAGAAGTAGATGGTTGTAAAAACTGAAGGGAACAACTATTTCTCATTCTCTTGTTCCTCAGGCCTGAACTGGGGGAGTGTCACATGAGATAATTCTGAAGGAACCTGGGTCTGTGAGCCCATGATCTTGTATTGGCTTTCCTAGCTTGGAGCTGTCCAGTGCAGGCATAAATCCCCCACAGTGAAGACATCACTGGAAACAGACTTGTTTCTTTGTATTCCTGTTAGAATTTAAACATAGAAAAAGCATGTATTCCACTGCTTATACTCAATCTGTGGTTCTGTATGTGCTGATAAATGACAACAAAGTAAAATATATACTCGGTTTCTTTAAGGTACATCACCATAAATGACAATAGAATGGAATATATATATATACTCAATTCCTTCAATGCACATCACCCCCAGCCCTGGGGAATACACAGACAGTACCAATTTAGTGGATATCTGGGCATGATCACCAGCTCATCAGAGCCAGCGGTATTATTGAAGCTCACTTATTTTTAAGGACCTGAGCATAATGCTTTGTTTCTTGAGCACATTTCCTTTGACAGGCCAGGGACCCCTACTCTGGAATCATCTGAGACGAACTGGATTATGAAGACAGGTGGTCACCATTGTGGAAGCAAATGATCTATTATGTGTCAGTGGGCTGCAAAGGATTTGTTGTGAGTGTAGATGGGTCTATCAATGATGCCTTAAAGAAGAAAAGCATGTCAGGTGAAAGAAGCAGACTTCTCAGAAAGGAATGAGTAGCCTGTGTAGATTTAATTGCCTTATTTTATTCAAATTCTGAGGAGAGTTGAAACAGAGGCAGAAATATCACTGCTACATAGTTTGCTACTGTAAATACTTCAGTGCACAGCATTCCTGATCCTGAGGACCCCATCAGGAAACAACAATGGACCCTGCAGGTTACAACTGTTTGTATCAATTCCTGGTCTAGAAGCTTAACTGTCTTCACTGGCATCCCAGTTTTTAGACTTTTAGCCTGGACTCATCTTTCAAAAGCTTTTTGAAAGTATGTTCTTTTCATGCATATGCTGTCTTGCTGAGCTCCTGAGAAAAATGTATCAGGCACATCATAGTTAAGTAACATTTTTTTTTCTTGAAACTCTAAAGCATTCAACAATCATTTTGGCATCTTTAAGTTATTAATAAATAAACAGGCAACTTTAAATCATGTCTTTAATTACATGACAGAAGTGTGTAATTCTCAGTATTCAAATGAACAAATCTATATCTTCTCTTCAAATTTACACAGAGAAATTTCTGTGGCTTCTTGTGGAAGTGAGAAAGGATGAGGAGAGAAGGCCATCTCAGATCACAGAATCAAGTGTAGTGGACCACTTGTTCCTCAAGAATCCTGTCTTCAAAGTCAACTCTGCTTTCTCTGGACATTGGCTTCTTAGTTAGTTACTCTCTTGTTATTACTCAATTTCTCAGATCATCTAAAATCTGAGATGCAACCTTGCCACGTCATACCAAATGATATTTTTTTTCCTCTACTATCCATGAAAAATTGGAAGGGCATGAGAGGCTTCAAACCTTCTGAGAGGCTGTGGCTTCATTAGCAAATGATGTTTCTACCCAGGTCACTTCTGTTTGAAATCCAGTGATAGCTTCTTGGGATAATGAGTCTCAAGACAGAAGAAAACCCACATGCCAGATACTTCATGGGTGTTTGGCCTATGTTTCCTATCTTCTTAACGTTTTCAGTGGTAATCAGTTCCATGAAGACATTTTAGATCCAAATTAACTGCCAAGAAAGAATTTGTCACAGTTGTCTGATAAGAGGTCTCATGTTACTGTGAATGCAGTGTCTTCTCCAGATTTCTTGTGTGTCAGGTTCACCTGTTGCTGTCTCTCATACATTTATCTGGTGGGTCGTTTCTTAGTACTTATTCCAGTGAGTAAGAAAACAAAATATGATGAATTAAATAAAGCAGATGTGGGCTTGTGACTTCAGTGGTTTGTGATGAAAGAATGAAGCTTTCCCATTTAATAACCTTCCTGGCACAAGACCAGACCAGTCATGGATTGTTCTGGGCACTGACTTGATAGTGACCTCTCGAAAGTGCCAGAGGTATGTTCCCAAGTTGGATCTGGGCTCTGATGCCACTCTTCACATGGAGCAAACTGACAGTGGAAACCCTGGCTCTGTTTCAGGCTTTGAAGAGACAGCAGGTGGTTGTGTGTGGTATTCCATCAAATAATCTGCTTGTCAACAACTGGCTTGTATTTCAGCCACCCTGGCCATGCTTGTCAGCAGGAGGCTCTCTGATCTCTGGGAACAGAGGAGGAAAGCCTCATGGCTTCTCTTCATAGCCTTGTATTTGCTACCAGGGCTCAGAAGGATCAAAGTTGGGTTTGCTCCGAATGCCTGGAGTGGGACCAGTTTGGCCAGTATGGCTATATCAGGCTCTTGCACCACTGTTGGGTTTTCAGAACTGGCCTCCTGTTCACCACTTTCACCTCCTCCTACTTCTGCACTTCCTGTTTGCAAACAGATTTGCTTTTTAAATGGAAAAACTTATTTTGTATGCATTTATATCAAACAATGGAGGAGGAAAACCAGTCTTCGTGGTAGAAGGCATCTGGGGTTGAGTGTTGATGATGAGAACAAGAGACTTGAACAAAACCTCATATCTCTATCTCACTCCACTTGGCTTGAGAATGGGTCTACTGTGTGTGAGCTTGAAAGACAAATGTAACAGTTCTGATCACTACTATCTTGTCATTTCAAAGATATTATTTCATACATAAGAATTTTCCTTCTTTAAAGGGGAAAGTGGAGTGTACTTGTAACCTCTTGAATTGTAGCACTTATTCTCATAAGAGGGACTTGTTATGCCCTAGGGAAAAAAAAAGAAGATCAATTTGCACTTAGGAAATATGAGTAAAAGCACATCTATGTTGTTCAAAACCTCTTCTCATTGGCTTACAAAGTTCTTTTGTGATTCTTGACTTGGGCCAGCCAGAGCTTATGGTACTATTACATAATTTTCAAAGAAGGAATGTTAGAAAGGAAGGGAAATAAGTATGATTTCCCTCCCAAAATATGCAAGAACTCTGAATACAAAGCAGAAAGAACAATCCAGCTTCCAGCGAAAGAGTCTTGAGAGGGCATGTGGGAGAGCAGAGGAGAAAGCATTGAGTCTCTGGTCGGGACTATGTCGCTCTCCGGTGGGACAGGGAAGAGTACAGTTGGTGGGGGATGTCATGTGAGTAAAAAGCAAGGTGGCCATAAGATCTCTGATACAGAACAGGACAGTCATGTGGAGAATCATCCACACCCAAACGGTTGAAAATGCCTTTGCATTGAGTGTTCTTTCTTAGGAAGGCTGGTACCCCTATGCTGTACAACAGCCTTGATTTCTTCCCCTGCTAGCCCCAAACTCTCCTTGATGCTTCCTGGACTCCTTCCCCATAGGAGCATCCTCGACTTGCTCCCTAGGAGCCACTGGCTCTTCTAACTTGAAGCTGTTATTGATACAGATCTTAATCCCATAAGGAGATGTTATATTCCTCCTGAAAAGATTCTTCATAGTTATTCTAGAATAAAAGAGAAGGCATTTTATGTATTATGTAAAGCAACCAGAGAGGGAGTTTGGAATTAGTATCATTTTAAAATTCTTCAGATGTGTTTAATGTGGCCATAACCATATAATATAGAATTGAAATGTCTTCCAAAATGCTTGATGAACTTTTTATCTCTATTTGTTATGCCTATCATACCTTCAGGAATCCCAGACTTCTCTCCTTCCCTAACTAAATTGCAATTAATCACACCATAAAATTATAATAAAATTTTATTGATTTGAAAGCACTGTAACAAAATGAGGTGAAAGTAATATTGAAGAGAAAATATGTGTTAAGAAAATTATCAAGAATTAATATTTTGAAGAAAATTGTGATTTTGAGCTTAGACATCTTCAAATTGTCTGACATTAATACAGCAAGCTGGATGTAGAGAGTGGTGAGTTGGTCCCATGAATCCAAAGTCTTACCAACAAAAGAGAACAAAAAGATTTTGTCAACCTAAAGTTTTTAGAGTCTTGAGGTCTCCATGAATATCTTATGTAACTTTGTGAAAAATAACAAAGCCATCTGGTCTCAAGAATAATAAATACAGTGTCTTCAACATTTCGACTGGAGCAGACTATGATGATATTTGAGATCCAGTTCAGAACTAGAGATAGGAAATAGTATGGCTTTGGTGGAACCTAGAAAGCTTTATAACCCATTTTTGTGGCTTACCAATAACCCACTAATTGTATCTGTGTCTATATAACTTATGATTAATATACAGGTATTCCATCATGTAAATGCATTTGGAATAATAGTAACCATTATCCAACCACACCTGCCTATTCAGCACCTGGAAGGTGATCCTCTCAAACTCTACATAAAAAGTCACGCCAGATATCTGAAGTAGAACGTGAAAAAGAATGTAAAATTATCTCAAGAATTACTTCATTGCTTTACGTTGAAATGATAATGTGCCATATACATTGTGCTACTAAATATATTATTGATTTAGTCTTCCCATTTACTTCTTATTATTGTTAAAATAGAAGAAAGTTAAAGTTACATTTGTGCTTGTACATATATTTCTTCTTTACTTTGTTCATAGATCCCTAATCTTTATTAGCATATATTTATTGATTTTGGGGGGAATTTTACATCATGTACTTTATCCCATTTATTTCCCAGTTATTCCATGTCTTCCCTACATCCCTGTAGTCTCACTCCAAAAATCAAATAAAAGAAAACAAAAAACACTTTGCTCATCAGTCTTTCCCATCTCTCTGTCACATATTCATAGTGACCTTGGAAGCTGTGGTGTATTATACAGTACACCCTTTTTTTCCCAAACAGCTTTACTTGTAAATGTTTCTTGCAATGAGCTGATGGTCTGGTTCAAGGCTTCTGGCTTCTGTTACACCTTCAGCACTTCTCTCAGATATCCTGCTGTTGCCCTGAGCCATGGGGTTCCTGCAGCTGTGGCTCCACAGGATTAGCTCCTTCATTCTCTCCAGCACATCATGGATGTAGTCAATGTTGGGGTAGACCAATTCAAAGCCTGGATGTGGGTCTGAGTGGTAGCTGAGCTGATTAGTCCTGGCCTCCACGGGGACCACTCCCCTCAGTCTAGGGTCAGAGTTAGTTCTCCCCCACCCACACCATCAGGGCCAGCATTCCTTCACATACTCCTGTGTGAGGGGGCAGTGCTGCTGAGGTGGGGGGCACACCAGTCTGGACTGTGGCTGTAAATATATTTCATACAAAGAGAGCATTGATTTAGATATTCACAATGAGTATGTATTTATAAAGGAAAGCTATTAAATATTCCATTGCTTATCTTTTTTATGTAAGGCCTTGCATTGCAAAGAGAAATAAAACTTCAATATACTTTCAATACTTGTCAGCTTAACATTTGATGAATAAGATATATTTCTTAAAAAAAAAATACTGCAATGCAATTTGGAAGGGCTATAGTCCAGAAAGTATCAGTGTAGAAGATGGGAGGTGGGGTGGGCTATAGAGAGAAAAGGATGAGACAGAGATAGACAGAGAAAGAAATGGAGACAGAAACAAGCTGATGCTGACCCCTGCAAGCCAAAGAGTGGGCAGAGGCTTCAGAGTGGAGTTCACACTTGAACTACATTTTAACGGAAGAGTAAAGTGGCCCAGGTAGAGGATCTTGGAAGAACATATCCCAAGCAGCAAAATTAAAATATAAAGGAATGCAAAGCATGGAGTAACTTGCCTGACAAATGAGGTCCTTGTAAGAGTTCAGTGGCCACAGAGGTATCAAGTGGAGGAAGATGATTCTAGAAGGAAAGCTGGAGAAGCTGGACTTAACTGTTTACTGAATATTCTCCTATGGAGGAAGACTAGCCCGCAGAATATGTCACTCATGGCTTTTGAACAGAAAATGATATTTGCTTTGATATATGAGTTTCTGACACTGACCTGTGGAAGCAGCGCCACTGAAGGAGAGAAAGAACCCTCTCAAAACTTTATTCTCAGTCAATCGGGGGCTCATGTCTAAAACCACAGAACTTAGGAGGCCGAGGCAGAAGGATTGCAGTAAGTCTGGGGCAAACAGGGGTCCATAGTGAGTTCTAGGGCACATTGAGCTGGTGTGAAATCCCCCAGCTTAAACAAAATAAGCCTCCTCCCTATTCCTCTACACTTCAGAAATGAACATAAAGGCAAAGAGAATGCAGTATGTTTAGAGAGTACTTAGGTTACATAGAGAATAGGATTTGGAAATGGAGTTGCTTTGGGGGAAATTAATTTCTCGAATCTCCATGATGAGGAGAGTCTAGAAGGCATCAAGTAAGGGAACTGATGGAAACACAGAAGGTAGGTCCATGGGGACTTTATCTACAGACACAGTGCAGGCCAGAGCACGTCCTAGTGGAAGGACTCCCAAGGTAGGTCACAGCCACTGACTGACTGTGTTTCTCATTTGGAAGCAGAAGCTTTGGGTGGACAGGAGAACAGGCCCAAGTAGTTAGATCAGGAATATGAAAGCAAGGAAGATGCTCAATGAAAAAAAGTTTCCTGGGGAAGAACGGGCAGGGCTTAAGAATCAAGAATTAGGTAAGCTAGGCATAGTGTCACATACCTGTGATTTCAGAAGTTGAGAGTCTGAGGCAGCAGAAGATTGATTTTGATGGTCAGCCTGAACTATACAACACAATCTTACTTTTAAAAGAAAGTGTAAGGAGGAGACACATTTTAAAAAGTCAATGGAAAGGTTGCTAAGTCCTCCAAGTTCTTTTAGTAATAGATGCACAGAAATTTACATTCTTCACCTTCACCTAAGCATCTCAGAGGCATCAGCTCTATTCCTGTTCCATTGACTTTCCTGGAAGAAAGACAAATTCAATTCAATTAGGAACGTTGGTACTGGCTGTGGGAGAAGGCTCTGTGCCTTGGATTCTGGACCCCTGGGCCTGGTAGATTCTAAGTTAACTGGGATGCTGATGATGTCCTTCTCTCCTTCCTTCACCTATTCATTTATATTTAACCCAGATGCTCTTGATAGGACTTTAGTTTGCAAAGATGTGTCTTCCTGGTAAAGGGCTTTACCAGATTTAAGGTAAATGAGTACCACTATCAGACCACGTAGTTGGAGAATTCTGGTGCCACATGCTCTTTTTTTTCTTTATCTGTAAAATATGAGCATTTGCTGAGATTGCTGCGAAGGCTCCATTTCTAACCTTCTCTACTTACACTGTTCCAAGTTGATCTGATGCCAATTTGCAAGATGTGAAACAGAAGGACTGAGTGATACAGTGTGTACTCAGCAGCGCAGGCGCTGGTGTTGATGTACTACATATGTATAACATCCCCATGTAACTTCACCAGGCTTCTGCAGGAATGGGACATTTTGCCTGCACAAGCAGCGTATGCTTCTCCTCAGAATACATGCCAAGCACACTTCAGAACTTTCGTTATTTTGCAGTCAAACTACAACACAGCTGGTCTCCTAAATGACTTAAAGCCTCCCTCTCTACAAGCCTCATTTGAGAGGAAGAGACTGTTGTGGTGCCTCTGTGCGCACAGAGATGCAACCTGTAATTATGAATTTATCAGACAATAGATGACTTTCTACCACAGTCCTTAATGTGTTAATATAATCACACTTTCTTCCATGGAGAATCAAGCCCTGTTTTTAAGAATCTGAATTGCTTGGAGGAAATAGAGGTATTGTTCATCCACAGAAATTGAACAGAAAAGTGAATTGGTTTCCTCCATATCTACAGCAAAAAGTGTGTGTGTGTGTGTGTGTGTGTGTGTGTGTGTGTGTGTGTAGAAACATAGAGAAATACAGACATACAGAGACAGAGACAGAGGTAGCATAGTGAGCTAGGTGTATAGCTAATGACATTTTGGGAATATCAACATAGGACCCACACAAGTCCCCACATTTTAATAACAGTAAGGGCTTGATCAACATTTAAATCTACTCTGAAGAGAAAGGTGACTCATCTAGATTTCATGCTGGCCATTTTTTTTAATAGAGGTAGTTTTATGTCTCACCTGTCATTTTCACAATATCTTGATTACCTAGGCTTTATTATCCCCATTTTCAGATGAAAATGTTAAGCAGGAAGAAGTCAGTTTGAGCAAATTGGGTCAAAGACTGGTAGAACATTAGAGTAAGGTATAAAATACTACCTTTCAGAAAGAAAAAAATTAAAAATTTTAAATTTAGAGCAAATATTGAACGGACACTTGCCTTACTTACTTGGTCTTTTGCCTACCTTGTATATATAGGAGCTGTTTGTATCGGATAAGGACACACAGTGACATTCACACAGAAGAAATAAGAAGAGCAAACAAATCCAGTCTGGCACAGTAACTAAGACAGAGCACCACACCACCACCACCACCACCACCACCACCACTAATATGCCCATTGCCTACATAGTGCAAAACTAAGCTGGTGTTTTCCACGTATTGTTTTAGCACTTGCCTTGTACCAGGGCATATACTTAAGACACAGTAAAGAGCAAATACAATATATAGTCTCTGTCCTCACCAAGTTTGTGTCTAGTAGGCTATAGAAGCAAGGAAAATAGATGATTTTTGTTCGGTCAAAAATGTTATGGATGCCACAGTACACCGTGTCATGGGAACTTAAAAGAGATGTCTCAATCTTTTTTTTTTTTGTCTTGCCTACTTCTGGGGATTGCCTTGAAAAGTACAATTGCTACCTAAATGGGTTAGCCAGGCTAAAAGGTCAAATAATTTAAGGAAAGTTAAGAAAAAATCTGCTTGTTATTTATTTTGTCTGCAGAAGGGGCTAAGATAATCCTAGAGAGTTGGAAAAGTAAACTAAATGGAAGCTGTGTTTTCAGATGGAAAAGAATGTATGACTAGATTGGGAAGGAGGAGGAGGGCAGATATTGTAAGGCCTTGGCTGGGTGAGGGTTTAACTAATTGGAACTGCTTTTCTATCAACCAGGTTGGCTTAATGATGGGCAAGAGGGCTGCAAGACTGGAGGTACGGTGACCACTCCAGTGAATTAAAAACCATGCCTTGGATTACAATGTGACATTGAACATTAAATTACCTGGATAATCTGGGAGACTATTTAGAGGGTGTCACTACGGCTACTTACAGAGAAAGAAGAAAAGAATGAGGTATCAGGGTTGCCTACCTTTCTGGTTCTGAAGTTTAGAAACCAGAGAGTGAACATCAGAGGATGAGAAATGAATAGGGGCAGATTTTAGACCCTTTGCTGTTAACTGAGAAATGAAGAAAGATTCCCTGGGGACAGAGGATATATAAATCAGAGTCCAGATGAGGAATCTGAGTCTTCAGCAGAGGAATCAAAGCCTTCAGAAGATAGTCAGTACTGTCAAGAGGGTCGTGCAGAGAATCTCAGTGAAGCAGAGCATGTAGACTAAATTTCAGAGGAAGCTAAAAAGAGCTTCACTGGCTGGTCACTATGCTGAAGCAGAAAGATGTGGTCTGCTTCTGTGAAGTAGCCATGATAGATACATCGATGGAGTCAGAAGGAATAGGAGTAGCGGCCAGGGGCTGGGGATGAGGTTGGTGAGGGTGGGATATAGGCATTCCTTTTGGGGTGATGATTAAATATTAGATGCTAACAAAAGTCAAACAACTCAAAGTTGGCTGAAAACCTTGAACATGTACACTTTGAAGCATCAGTCACATACCATGGGAGTCACTTTTCCAATCAGTGTATTCATTTAAAAGAATGCTTCAATAATGTTCAGTAATGGAATGTCCCGATGAGGGACAGAAATGTCAATAAAGATGGTGGTAAGGAAACAGCAGGAATGTTATAAACTGATTTTGACTTTTGACTGAACTTCCTGCCCTTCAATAATCAGCCTGAGCCGTCCTTTCTCAGCATTGATTCTGCCTAGAGGTTTATGTTTATAATTCAATAAATTAAACTAAAACAACAGACAAAAATAAGAAGGACATCTCATTTCAAAACCACAAGACTGTAAAAAGTGTTTTTTCTGGTACAGTGAGCACAAAACAACAACAATGTGGAAAGACTAGTGGCATCCGAGTCTTGGAATTACCATCATTTTTCACATCATTCCTGAGTGAACAACGCTATCCTTTTTTTTTTTTTTTCTATTATTTTTTTCTTAACCACAAAATAACCAGAAGTTATTCTTGCAAAAATTGCAATTTAAGCTCTCTTGACTTAAACCCAAAGTGTTTTTCCATTATAGTATCCATGGGCTTGGCTTCAGCCTTCAATCTCTCTGGGACCCCACTGAGCTTCTGTCTCCTGACTTGTTCAATTTCCAGAGCTCCCCCAGGGAGTGACAATGGCTAAGTTAAAATGGAAGTGATGCATAAAGGCAGCCAAGTCCGAGCAGAGAGCAGTGTGTGCAGCATAGTTTGTGTATCTGGTCCTCACACCTCAGTTCATAGCATCACCGTTATTTAGTTAGCTTTTCAGATACACAGGACTCCTAATGCCTGTGTTAAAACTAGTGGCATAGGGAGTCAGGAGAACATGGCAATGCCAGGCTGGCACAGGGGTTATGTCAGAGCTTTGATGGATCCAACCACTTCACTCGCTCTGGCACCTACTGTACTGTGGATCTCATCTTTGGGTGGGGAGGTGGGAGCATGTGTGAGGACTTTCACATCAGACTCATTGATGAGCTTGTTGTGAGCTCCTCTCTCATTATTGACTCAGGACCAGACATACAACATTCTTGTAAACTGAGTATGTGAAGCCCTGATGAAATAAATGTGCTATGGCCTTTAGAACTCCTTGGAATAACTACTAGGTCCAGAAGCAGGGCAGGATCCATTTTGTTCCTTTCTTGCTTTGAGAACCAGCAAGGCACTGGCTATGGTGCTGGTGGTGCCTCATGGGATCAGACCCTGTGAACCTGCTATTCACAAGTGCTGGGCTGGGGCCCAGACTGCCCCATTGCCTTGCTGATGATAAACTTTGAAAAGGAGAAGAATGGGATGGTGATAGGCATGTATACTTATTCACTATGTGAGGAACATGGTTCACTAGGTAAAGCAGGGTACTGCATGCAGGACCACAGTGTAGCACAAGAGGGCTTGAAAGCCAAGGAACACATCTTCACGAGGATTGCAGGCTACATGTCCTGCATAGATTCCCCACCCACTTTATTCTTGCTGGTCCCTGCCCACCCTCCTCAGAGTTCTCCTTTCTGCTTTCTTGGCACATACCTGCCATCGTCCCTTCTTCCCTTCCTCCCTAAGAGCTCAACCTCATATGATGACTCGGTTTCCTGAGGAAATGCCAAACTGGCTTCCACAGCACTTATTGCATTTTACAACCCACCATCAGTCTAAGAAGGTTTTGATTTCTCCATAACCTCAATATGACTTATTTTCCAGTTCAAAAAAATGCTATATAGATGTCCTATTGGATATGAACTAGAATCCCATCATGGTTTTATGCACACTTGTTTTGCGATATGCTAAAATATTTTCTAGTATCACTAAGCCTACAACTTCTTAAGTGTTCTTATTTTAAAGAAATAATATTTGATTATAAGGTTTAGGTTCTTGATCTAAGCTAAGGTTAGAGATGAAGTATTCTTTTTCAGAGACAGGGTCCTACTCTGTGGCCTGAGGTGGCTTTAAACAAACTATGTTTCAGGGCTGGCCTAAGATTCATGGCAGTCTCCTGCCTTAGCCTCCCAAGATGAGATTACAGACATAAAACATCATGTCTGGCTGAATCATTCTTTAAAAAAATTTTAACTGAGAAGATCTTTTTCTCTCACATACCTTCAAGTGCATTCAGGATCAGCTCACTGAACCATAGCACTTTGGTACCTGCTACTATGGAAGTACAACTGTCCTTGTCCAGCCACAGACTCCCTTCATCTCTGGCCTGCTCTAGAACAGCAACCTACAGATGCTCATGCTCACTGTCATATTCTCTTTTTCTTCTTCTGCCTGCCCACTTGCTGAAGGCAGTAGGTATATTGGCACAGATAGTGAGGTCAGCCCTGGACTGGGTCTCAGCTTTGCCCCTACTACCACTGATGCATTGAAAGGATGCCGTATGGATGTTCTTGTAGATTTGCTGAGCCCGTTTTTTTTACCTATAAAATTGAAAATAATGCCCTTTGGACAGGGCCTTTGTGAAGCCAGGGCTTGTCAGATCTTGATTATGTTGCCCAGTGTACACATACTCCCCCTAATTGTTACCTAGAGTCTTGCCGGGGCTTCTGAAGATTGTTTTCTATAAATTTAACTAAAAAAACTTGTTATGGAATTTTTTTCTTTTTTTAACTATTTCAAACATATATATATTTACAGAGTTCAAACTGCTTAGACATCTGTAGGAACTGCTCAGCAGACTAAGCTTACCACCTGTCTGTGGCCTCCTGAGCTAATGGATGGAAATGGTCTGCTAAATGTGTAGCCATGGTGTGTGTGCTCTTCCATTCATGTTGGTCTTCACATGGAGTCTCTCAAGCCTTCTCTGTGAGGTGCCTTCCGTCTGAGGCCCCATCTGACATGCTTGACTGGGTCATGACTAATGAAGAGTGGTTCACTTCATCATGTGGGTGTTGTAGGCTCTGCTGTGTTTTATCACAATTATATGATATACCGTAAACAGGCTTGATTAAAAGGTAAATGGTGTTAGAGTTTAGATGAAGAATGTCTCTTGCAAACACAGGTGTTTGAACTTGGTCCCCAGGCGTTGGCACTATTTTGGGAGACTGTGGGAGTTTTTAGATCTAAGATCTCTCTGAGAGATGCAGGAGTGGGCCTTGAAAGTTGCAACAGTCCACTTCTCCCTTCTTCCTATTTCCTTATTTTGGGGCATGTAATGTACTGTGCCCCTGCCAATGCTGCAGGTACCATTGCCTTCCCTCCCACATGGATTACTTCCTCTAAATTGTGAGCCCGAGGGCATGGACATATCTGCTATCGACTTGATAAACATCGAGAGCTTCTCCAGTCATGTGGTGTCTTTGTCAGAGTGTCGCCAGAGCCTACATACTTACCTTCGCTCCAAGATGAGTCAAGTAGCCCCCAGCCTGTCAGCCTTAATTGGGGAAGCGGTAGGTGCACGTCTCATTGCTCATGCTGGCAGCCTCATCAACCTGGCCAAGTGCCCAGCATCCACAGTACAGATCATTGGGGCTGAAAAGGCCCTGTTCAGAGCCTTGAAGACAAGGGGCAATGCACCAAAATATGGACTCATTTTCCATTCCACCTTCATTGTCGAGCAGCTTCAAAGAACAAAGGCCGCATCTCCCGATATCTAGCAAACAAATGCAGTATCGCCTCAAGAATTACTTCTCAGAGGTGCCCACAAGTGTGTTTGGGGAGAAACTCCGAGAACAAGTTGAGGAGCGGCTGTCTTTCTATGAGACTGGAGAGATTCCACGGAAGAACCTGGATGTTATGAAGGAAGCCATGGTTCAGGCAGAGGAAGCAGCTGCTGAAATTACCAGGAAGCTGGAGAAACAGGAGAAGTAATGCTTGAAGAAGGAAAAGAAGCGACTGGCTGCACTGGCCCTGGCATCTTCAGAAAACAGCAGCACTCCAGAAGAGTGTGAGGAGGTAAATGGAAAACCTAAGAAGAAGAAAAAGGGACTCCATAGGAAAATGGGATGGAAGATCCACCTGTCTCCCCACCAAAAAGTAAGAAAAAGAAAGCTTTTCCCAAGGAGGAGTTGACTAGTGATCCCGAAGAGATGGCTACTAGCAGCATAAATCCTCCCAAAAGAAAGAAATCTTCACCTAAGAAGGAAATGGCCAGTGAACCAGAAGAGGAAGCAAATCCCAGTGTCCCCAAGAAGAAAAGGAAATTTTCTTCTGAGGCACCTGAAGCTGCTGCTAGCAGCACAAAGAAAAAGAAAAAAAAAAGTCCCAGAAAGCCTCCCAGGAGGAGGATTAGAATGGACATGTTTGGTGGGAGGGGCATAACTTGAGGTGACAGTTCCTGCCCATCATGTATCCCAATAAAAACACAAAAACATAAAAAAAATTGTGAGCCCAATACATCCTCCCTTCTTTAAGTTGGCTCTGTCTCTTCTCATGTCACAGCTATAAGAACAGTGGTCATTGTTCTGCTTCTGCAAGCTTATTAGAGAAGCCAGCAGCATCCTCTTGGTCTCTAACTCGGCATGGTTGTTAGGGCTGTGTGTAAGACATCCACTCCTTAAAACATGCCTTTTATGTAACCACCCAGTCATGGGAATAAACTCTTTAAATGTGAGCTATGGAAGGATTACATTTGCTACTGTCAGTCCCGAGGATGTTTTATTTATCAGGGACTCTACTGAAAATCCAGTGTGTGTAAGTCACTTAATAGTTCCCCAAGGGAGACAGAAAATTGCATAAGACACTTTGTTAATGAGGCTTCTCAAGAT
The DNA here is from genome assembly GCA_004025045.1 of Sigmodon hispidus. Taxonomy (NCBI): domain Eukaryota; kingdom Metazoa; phylum Chordata; class Mammalia; order Rodentia; family Cricetidae; genus Sigmodon; species Sigmodon hispidus. Next base: position 15,312 of record PVIH01005445.1, on the reverse strand, counting down.
AAATGTTTTTTGCTTGTCCTGTGGTTTTGAAGGGTGTAATATCCAGTAGGAGAAATTGTATTCTCTGTGTGCTTTCTGAAGGGGTTTTAGGAAATTTTGATCTCTCCTGTCATTGTATCTCCAAAAGAATTCAGCCTTCCAGCTTGGCATATGGAGCCACTTGTAATCCTGACTCAGCTGCTGACTTTCTGGTGAAATCTGAAACTAGAGAAAGGAGAGAGATCCTGCTGTTTGCAAAAAGTCAAGAGGGAGACCACCATGGGAAAATCCAGAAGGAGGCTCTCGGTGAAAAAGCTTATGTCCACTTTCACTGTCCGCTTGCTGACAGAGACTGTTGGAGCATTTTTAATTGTTAAGGAAGATATAGTGACATGCTCCTTTGTGGTCTGTAGCCCTCCTTCTTTTCTGGTCTTATTTAAAGATCAAAGATCTTAATGCTACAAATTCCTGGCACTACTTAAGAGACATTCAGGAAAAAGGAGAGAGGGATGAGGAGAAAAGTCACAGCAGAAAGTTTCTAAAATTAAAAATTTTCTAAAAACATTTCTAAAATTGGCCTGAATGTAGTTCTGAACCTCCCAATAGTTAAGACAAGATAGGAAAATATCAGGGATTGAGTTGGTGTCTTGAAACCCTTTTAAATCACTTAGGTAGCTGAACATTTTCTTTTAATTTTTCTTTATCAAGGGATTTGTAGCAAATGTCAGAAGCAATGCTCCTGCCTTTCTTCAATATTGGAGATAATATTGAAGCCACCTCTGAAAGTAAGAATAGGCCCATTTTCCTGGATTTATATTTTAAGCTAATTGCTATATGTATATAACAGTATCATATATATATCCTGGAAATGATATCCTTCTATTATTTTCATACTGAATGCAACTTAGCCAAAATTATAAAGTCATATTAGTAATTAAATAATAATTCAATATCTATCTATATGTGTGTGTGTATATAGCCCATTAAGATCATCATCATTTAACAGGGATGTCACTGAGACTCAGAGAGTTAAGTATTTTACCTTATAGATATCCTATGGTAATATTATTATATATACATATATGTATATAATGTTGATATACTATGGTAATATACTCATGATATGTTTGTGGCAAAATCAAGAAGGAATGAGACACTCAGAACATCAGAATTCTCTTTTTCTGTCATGTCATGTTCCAACAATTATGTTTTGGTGTTAAGTTTAGTTCAAGCTGCTATAACAAAATGCTATAGGCTGGGTAACTTATTTCTTCAGGTTCTCCATCTCCAGCATTCCCTTGGTTTGTGCTTTCTCTCTTGCTTCTGTTTCAGTTTTTTCTTGGCTCTCTAGTCTTTAAGAAGTATTTTTCTTCCTTTTTTTTCCTTGTCTTTTTCTTTATTTCCTTAAGGTAGTCTTTCATTTCTTCTTTAATTTCCTCTTGAAAGGCTTCTATCATCTTAAAGATATTTTTAAGGTCGTTTTCCTCTGCTTCTATATTGGAATGTTCAGATCTTGCTGCTGTAGAACCACTATATTCTAATGGTGCCATATTCTTCTTCATGTTGTTGAATGAACTTTTGCACTGGCATCTCCCATCTCTTCCTCTGATTGGTGCAGGTGTTGTCTGTGTTTCAGGGAGCTGTTTTTGATCTACTAGATGTTCTTGGTGCAACTGGAGCTCTTGGAGAACTCGGAGGCAGTGGAATCTCTTGTGCAGGGGCTCTTCAGAGGTTGTATCTCTGGCAGCAGTTGAGGGTTCGGGGATGGGTGATTTGGGAAATAGATTGAGGCTTATGGGGTTAAAGGTTTGATGGGGGAATGTGTGGTGTGGATAGTCAAGTTTGCAGGCAGGGGTCCTGCTTGCTTGCCTGTAGCTGGAGCTGAGATGAGTCAGAGGGGCCATTTTGTGCCCTCAGGCTTGGTAACTTATAAACAGAAAGTTATTTCTCACAGTTCTAAAGGCTAGGGGTATCATTATGGTTTCATTCTGGTCTCCTGTGCTACAAATGTCAGACCTCCTCATATCATAGAATCTTTTCATTCACTTATAGAGGCACAAATTTCATGTATGATCCTCCACCATAGTGACTTAATTATATACCAACAATCAGATAGAAAAATACATTGGGATTTAGGCTTCAAACATATATTTGTTGGGAGTGTAAACATTAGGGCTGTAATATCCAGATGTCATGGTTACCAATTAGATAGTACTGCTGAGGAATGGGGAATTCACGATGATGTGCAACAAGGCTTTGAACTTACAGGGCAAGGAATTGTTTGGACATGTGAGTCAGTGAGTATGGACTATAAATCTAGAGCACTATCAAAATTTATTGTTATCTTATTCCCTGGGGTTGGCCCCAATCTCACTTTAGAGTGGATATTGTTAAGCTGTGCTTGATTAAGGGTCAGAAAGATTCCAGCTGAAATGATTGGTGTTAGTAATGCAGAGTTCTTCTCACAGCTAAACTTAGTGTGTGTGTAATGAGTGCTATCTTCAGTGTAGATTTATGACAAGTATTCTCTTACATGAAAATTAGTTTTGAATGACAACTTTAAAAAATCCTTTGATTGTACTTTTTGGAAGTGAGTGTTATATTATATTACCGAAAGTTTATTCATAGTTCTCTTAAAAATGAATATTTATGCAAAGCTCATTCATCTTCAGACAGGACCAACCACTGATCAATGACTCTACAATAAAAGCCAGATATGGAAAGAATGCAGATTGAGGGTGACTCATAAAAAATGTAGAACTGGAGCTTGATAATAAGGAAGCATTATGCTTCTCATCCTACCCCATTCCTGATGGGCAGTGTGACCCAGATAGGAACTCTGGCCCAGAGAGACTGGGAAAGGACCAACTTCAACAAACCTAAAAAAACCTAGTATGTGAACTGGTTTTTAGGAACCTTCTGCATACAGTTTTACAGAAGAGGGCACCAGACCTCATCATAGATGGTTGTGAGCCACCATGTGGTTTTGCTGGGAATTGAACTCAGGTCCTCTGGGAGAACAGTCAGTGCTCCCAACCTCTGAGCCATCTCTCCAGCCCCAGGAACCTTCTAAAATCCCATTTTTTTTCCAAGTCAGAGACTTCCCTCAGGCCTCACCTCCTCTTTGTCTATCTTTCTTACATTTTGGAAATATTTTCATTACCAAAGTTGAAGCTGGTAACTTTACAAAGCATCACAAATTTTTCACAAATCTCTTCAAATTCTTGGGGTTATAGGACCTATCAAGAACTCATGTTATTTCTACATTTTGTGACTTACTTCTTCCTTTCGTATCAGTGGAAGTTTCTTCCTTTTGAGGCCAACATCAAGACCCCTTGTGAGCCTGGTCCTCCAGAATCCAACTGGCCAGAGCTTGGACTGTGCTTACAATGTTATGGGTAAAATGCTTTGAGACATTGTTTCTTTTCTATTCCTTTCTTTGCCTCTCTTATATTTGAATACTCCTTAAAATGCCTTTGAAATATAATGCAGGAGCTCTAGGAGACTTTGCAACTCCTATGTGCCTGTGGGAGTTACAGCAGTGTCTCCAGAGGTCTACAACTTCTGCTCAGCACATGGGAATGTAGGCGAGAGGTAGGAAACTGCATTTTGCTTTGTTTTCTTTTCTTAGCCTAATGTGTAGCCTATAGTGAAATACATTAATCTCTAACGATTGTTGTGTAGCTCAAACAATTTAAGTTTTTCTTCTAAACTACCTTTTAACAATAAAGCCAGCCTCTCAGAAAAAGGTTTAGAACTCTGAGTTAATAAATTGCAGGTGCTTTTATTGCTTCAGGCTTCTCCTTTCTTTTAAGTTTATGAAAGGAAGACCCCATGATCAGATTTGTGCATCTAATTGCATTTTAACTTACTAGTGAAAGCACACCATTGATGCCCCATGCTTCTACTGTTTTTTAAAGAAGAAGTCCTTTGAAAGGTAAAAATATCCTTCAGAACTCCTGCTGCTTCCACACCCGAACCACTGTGTGCATTTTTCCAAAACAAAACTTTAAAAGTCCTTTTTCTGCTTATTTTACTTAAATAGATTTATTGGGGATTTCTTGATCATGCATATGAAAATCACAAAAGTTCCATGAATAATTTAGGATGCTAACTCTGAACAACTAGGTAGCTCTTTTGGTTTGTGTTTGGAAAGGCAGAGCTCTTAAATGTTGTATGAGATAGGTAAGATTTCCTTTCACTTGTTTCCTTGGGAAACAGGCACAGCAGCAAATGGTAAGAAATATTGGCTTGGTTCTCTAGGTTCATGGAGCATGTAACTGGTATAGCAGTTTCTGATCTAAGGGAAAAGGAGATGAAACCAATGAAGGCGTGAGATTTCCAGTCAACTACAGCAAACACTAGGGTGGAGAAGGTGCCTCATATTTATTCTGAGAGGTGTTACTAAGCTCTTCAATTTCTAGCACTCTCAGAAGACAGTCTGAATTGTTTATTATTATTATTTTCTTTAGAAGAGCCACCTGATATGAGACAAAAGAATAATTAAATTTAAAGTACCATTCTATTGTTACTAATCCTATGTTATATAAATGCCAATATCAAAATTTATAAAATTATATATATATATTTTTTAAACTTTTTTGTCATGATATTGATGTTCATATAGAGTACTAATTAATTCTAGGGGAAAAAAGGCTCTATCTAGCTTCTTGTACATTGTTATGGATTTTAGTCTCTTGTCAGTTTTCTGCAATGAACCATTACAAAGCCTAATTTTGACCTTTGAAGTATCCTAAAGTAAGATGGGGTCCCCACAATGATGGATGATTTCACATGGACTATGACAAAGCCACTAGGCTAACAAACACCAACCAAAGAATGGATTTGGACTAAAACTGCTCAGAACAATTTTGAGGTGGCTAGGTGAGATGAACCAGCTTCACAGACTACTCTAGCCAGGAGTTGAGACAAGCCCCACACTTTCCTGTTATGCAGAGACCAAACAACAAATGATACAGCTAATTATTTCAAGATGAAAATTTTGTTAAAATTTTAAACAAAATTTTTCTTTTCAGGATTCCCTAAAGATGTCATTGCCCCAGAGAGCAGAAGTAAATTTAAGAACATGATGCTTACATTCCCAAGAGGTGGAGTGGGTGGTTTTTGGCCTTTCAATAGGTTTTGAATGATTGGCATTCAAAATGGTAATTGGCTACAAATTGCTACTGGTTATGGTTAGTAAAAAATGTGAATAAGAGAGATTAGAGAGATCAGGGTTCTTGTTTGAAAAAAAAGGGGGGGATACAGATATGATAGGATATAAGGCTAGATTACTGAATCTACTTTTAAAAAGCAATTGCTAGTTTTAAATATTTTACATTGGACTGGATTTTTTTGTATATTGTATAGAAATTGCATAATGATACAAAGTTGAGATTAATTTTGTTGCTATACATATATTTCTATGCTTGCTCAAGGTATTTTATCTATACAGTTCATCTAACAATGTAATACGACTTGCTAGTCCTTGAAAGTTATTATTACCAGCTAATTAGGTTATAAAGAAATGCAAGTTAGTAGTTAGACATTAAAATCAAACATATAGTCATATTAGACATGTTTTCTTTTGTTTCAAGATCAAACAGATATATTTTAGGTGGATAGGTCTTCTTCAAACACTCAGAGGTCTACAGAACATGGCATTTAAGATATTTTAATTGTTAGTTTCGCGCGTGAGAAGAGATACACACTACCAAGGCCACACAAGAGTTTATTTAAGAGAGTTCCCAGGTGGGTGCAGAAGCAGAAAAGCAGGACAGAAGTCAGGAGACAGAGAGAGAGACCTGAACATGCGTCAGTCTCTTTTAAGAGAAGGTGTGAAAAGAAGGCTGCCAAGCTGGAGGAAAAATACAAAAAGGATATTGCTGCTTACAGAGCTAAAGGAAAACCCAATGCAGCGAAAAAGGGGGTGGTCAAGGCTGAAAAGAGCAAGAAAAAGAAGGAAGAGGAAGATGATGAGGACGATGAGGAGGATGAGGAAGAAGAGGAAGAGGAAGTTGAAGAAGAGGATGACGATGATGATGATGAATAAGTTGGTTCTAGCACAGCTTTTTTTCTTGTCTATAAAGCATTTAACCCCCCTGTACACAACTCACTCTTTTTAAAGAAAAAAATTGAAATGTAAGGCTGTGTAAGATTTGTTTTTAAACTGTACAGTGTCTTTTCTTGCCTGGTACAATCGGGAGGTTGTAAATTGGCATAGAAATTTAAAGCAGGTTCTTGTTGGTGCACAGCACAAATTAGTTATATATGGGGATGGTAGTTTTTTTTTTTTTCCCATCAGTTGTCTCTGCAGCTTATACAAAGATAATTGTTGTTCTGTTAACTGAATACCACTCTGTAATTGCAAAAAAAAAAAAAAAAAAATGCAGCTGTTTTGTTGACATTCTGAATGCTTCTAAGTAAATACAATTTTTTTTTTTTATTAAATTAAAAAGAGAAGGGGTGTGTACAGGTTTACATAGTCACGTTTAGGGTATGCCTCTGTATGCGTCATGTATCCAGGGAGGTCCTTTCTTAGCAGTGCGCACGGTTTACTCAACCACACCCAGGGATGTGCCTCTGTACAAGGTGCATCCCAACTGAGTTGGCTCAGCTACGTGGAGTGCCAGGAATCCTTACATTAATAACATAGGTTCTTATTATTTTTATGACAATGAGATGTCTGGTCCTGGCAGCACCAATCTACTTCAGAAAAGATGATGGGCATTGAAAAAACTCCATATAGAGTTGACTTTCTTTGTGGCAAAGTTTAGCAACTGAACAAGAAAGTGCCCTTGCCCTAACTGCTGACAGTCCAAAATGGACAAGCAGGTCACACAAAAAAAGAACTCACAAACCTTGCCAGGAAAAGGTAGAAAAGTCTTTAAGAATATCCTGCTTCATTGAGAAGTCTGTCATATATACTAGGCCTGTAGGCTGAACATGGATGTGTCAATGTGCAGATGAAACTTGGGTTACTGTCCAGACAACCAGATATTTCATTTTTCACATTATTTGGAAGTTCCTTACTTGCATGTCCTGTTTACTTAGTTAATATTATTTCCTTCTTGGGTCTTTGAGGGAGCTGAAGATGAGATAGTTACAGTTTTTTAGTGATAGTTTTAGAAAAGAAACTCACTTAGAGGTTAAAATATACAAGTTTGAGAGATATCAAAACATAGTTTCAGTTAGTAATACAAGTTAGATAGAAAGTGAATTAGGTACAATCCTTTGGAATCACCAAAATAGGATAAATAATGAAATATTTTCTTTGAATTTGCCAATTTTTTATAGACTGGACATCACTCATGTAATTATTACTTATAATATTGTACCTATTGTACATAGTTTTCTTATGTTAATTATAACCTTCTTTATTTTTGACACAAGTGGAAATATGTGGTGATATATTGTATATTTAATAAAATAAGCCTGAAATATCTAAAAACAGAATCACCCACAGTGAAGCCAGGAAAGTCAGAGAATGTTGACCCACATCTTTAATCTCATCACTCAAGAGACAGAGATATTTCTGGATTTCTGTGAGTTCAAGGCCTAACAACCAGACAGTAGTAGCTTACACCTTTAATCTTAACTTTAGGATTGTGATGCAGAGTTGAACCCAGAAGTGAAACAACTGGGCAGGGAAGATATTTAAAGCAGAAAAAGACAAAGAATCAGGTGTTCTGTAGAATTGACCAGCTAGGCTGAGGACCCTTGAAGATACCATTTATCCTGTTCAGCCTAAGAAGTTGGCTGGGTGAGAATTGACTGTGGTCCGTTTCCTCTCTCTGATATCCCAGCTTTTTCCCAATATCTGTCTCCGGGTTTTCATTATATACTAACTAGAATTTGCCTCTTCTATTCTTCTCATTGGGATAATAAAAGAGTGATTGGACTCAGAAGTCAAACAGAGTGAGTAAAATGCCCTAAGCAAACATGTTTAAGATCTCAAGAGAGACATGAGAGTATGTAGATACTGAAAATCTTACACATTGTCAGTGGGATTATAAATGATCACCCACATCTAAGGATTTGAGTTAGAAGTTACTGAGCAGCCCTGAATTCCTGCTTCACTATCAACATATCCATTGTACAAGGCACAGGTATCTCCACATTTATAGAAAAGGTAGAAGCAGTTAAAGGAATTAAACCAAATTTTATACACATGGACATAGAGGGATTGCCAATATACATTGAATACCAAGAAAAGCAATCACAAGTATTCATCTTTTATGAGATGCCATATAGTTTTTTTAATTTTTATTTAATTTGTTTTAATTTAAAAATGGTCTTTTTTCCCATGTATCCCCCTGCTCACCCATTCTTCCCTGTTCCCAATCCCTCCCAGTCTGCCTTCAGCCTCCCCCAACCCCATTCCCCAATCCCTTCTCCAAAAAGGGCAGGAAGTACCAAGGTGGGTCAGCTCAGCATCCACAGCCACTACAGGCATGTCTGATTTTCTCATCCCAGTATCAAGGCTGGGTTAGGCACCTCTCTGCAGGGAATGGGCTCCAAGGAGCTAGCCCATTTACAGGAACACTCTCTGATCCCACCCTTTGAGGCTCTACATACTGACTGTGCTAATCAACAGTTGCCTACCCTTGGAGGGCCTAGCTCTTTTTCCTGTGGTAACCCGGGGACTGTTCTTGATTCAGTGTGTTCTCCAGAGCTCCAGGCCTTCATTTCTGTGTCATCTCTGTGGACTCATCCTTGTACTCCCTATCTCCTTATTTATTTCATAGAGACTCTTCTCCCCACTCTCCAGCTGTAAGAGGAGCTCAGCCCATTGCTTATTCATGGATCTCTGCTTCCACCTCCATTCATTGTTGGCACTTAGGGTGATTATTAATTTGATTATAAGGGCTGTCCTGTTTAGACACCTGCTCCATTATTGGTTAGGAACCTATCCAGGGACACCCTGTGGGTTCCTGGGGATTTCCCGAGCACCTAGTCTCCTTTCAACATTGCATTGGCTTCCTCTAGTTTTGTGACAACATGTATGTACAGTAGTTCATATCTGTGAATGCATTTATACATATGTATCTACAAAGAAACAAACCTATTTTTTTGCCTGGAGAGGTAAGAAGGGACAAGAGGACAATTACTAAGGCTTTAGCCTCTGTATAATTAGCCCACCAAATTAAAAAAGTATGCATTTATGCATTACTTACCCAATTGACTGTTTAAATCATGAAGAGCATTGTCTGTCCACTTTGTGCTGGTCCTGGATAATTTGGGAGGCCAGGAGAAGCTGAAATCTATTGATTCATTTTAGAAAAAAGGCACATACATTTATAAGTAATGGAAATTAGGTCTATTCAGTCACCAAGTTTTGCTTGCTCATCTTGCTTATTCTAGCGTTCCTTTGTATTTTGCAACTTTTAGAATCCTGGCTTTTTTTTTTTTTAACTCACAGGTACCTCACACACATTAATTATGCAGTTCCTGGTGGGAATAAGTCCATGTTCACTTCATGGCTGAACAGATTTTTAGAATAAAACAATGATTGTCAAGCAGGAGTGTGCAAGGCTCATAAAAATTAAAGGCACCGACGTACAAAGCTGGCTAGAAGAACAGAAAAAAGTCGGGTGTCTGCATTTGGTTAAAAGGAAGAACAGCTTGATGTCTTAAGAGCTCATGGATATTATTAAACTATATAAATGTAGTTTTCAAAGCAGCACACCTATGTTTAACCTGCCAGATCTCACCCTGTGGTGTCATCATTTGTTTTGAGGAAAACTGCTATTCTGAGCTGTTTCCTTTTCTTCAGATATCTAGTCTGGAGTTTTGCAGAGATGCTGCATTTAGATCATGGTTGCAGATGACAAGAAATTAGTCTTGAAATAGTCAGCCATGTTTTCTTTTTTTTTTTTTTTTGCAGTTTTAAACATGGAAACCATTTATATTCTATTAGATCTGAAGCTCTTTCTAGTCCTAGTAATTCTACATCAAATTAATTAGTTTTTGTTTGTGTGACTGTGTGTCTAGCTTATATGGAGTAAGGATAGAAAAAATCAATAGACGCCAACTCTTTGGCCTAATTTGACCCAGCCTTGCAATGTTGGAAATAATGTCCATTTTGTTAGCTTCATCAAATTAGTTTATTGAACAACTCTTTAATTGGTATATCCACTTGTTTTAAAACCAGTATTGACCTTTTCCTCCACTTGTGTTAGGTTCATTAGCACATTTCAGGAGAACATTTTGTGGGCGGATAAAATAGGATCCTTCACATCACTGATTTATGCACTATAGAGGCTTATTTTGTGTTATATGAACCTAGTATTGCTTTCTGTTAATATGTCCTGAACATTAAATTGTCATCTGGGATTGAACCCAGGAGACCCAAAACTGCCTCATTTATTGCTTCCCATAGTAAATTCATTGTGTTCTATTACATATAGAACCCTTGTATAATTAATATGAATGTCAGCATCAAATTTTATGCATGTCACTTTAAGCCATTTATTTCATTAGTAGAATAATTCATCTTTGGATATGCATCTAAAACTGTCTTGGACATTAATAATTTTATTTAATGAGTATGTATTAGCTGCTCCCAAGTGAACAGATACTATGACAAAAGAAGTAATAATAATCTCAAAAGTTAAGAGACAATAGAAAAGAGAGATGTACAAGTAAATAAATGCAGAGATGTATAAGCAAAAAAACAAATGGTAATGATGAGAAATAACCATTTGGGATGAGTTTCATATGACAAACTTCTAGAAAAATACTTCTACCTTAATATATATGCATAAAAATTTCATAATAAAATCCATCAGAATTCCACTTTTAAAAACTAAAATATGTGAACAAGCTGATTACTCAGTAGCTAGCAAATCAAGCTTCAGCACAGTAGTTACCTCCTTTCTCTTTAAAGCTTTCAGATTCCCCTTCCATGAAGAGGTGACTAAAATCTGTTTGTTTTTGGAAAATTCACACCTTCCAGCTACAGTCATCCTAAGCCCTCTTCCACACAGACAAACTCTCACATAATGTGATCTCATTGGTTGCTGCTCAGGCCCCTAATTTTTTCATTTAATCTTTTTGTGTCTTGGCATCTTTATCTTATTTTTCTTCAAGTGAAATAATTTGACCTGCACACAGTGTTCCAAGTACAGAAACACTGTGGTTCTCCAAAATCCTAGGATAATGTTTTGTACCTTTTCTGATGACAATTGACACTTTCCTGGTTATTTGTCTACATAACAGCATACAGGGTCAGAATCTTCTGAAAGAGTTTGTGATGTCATCAGAGATTCTTTTATAAGTTGTGTCCAAAATAAAGTGTATTAAGTAGCCAGTAAACTGTAGATAATTTCTTCAGTGACAATGATTCCTTGGACTTGCCTTTTTTTCTTTGCCAGTTAAAACTTCAGTGGTTTGCTTTGCAAATCACCTCCAGTAACAGGGGAATTCTGCCGTTTGTGGTTCATATCAACAACAAGAGTTCTTGATGTTTGTACCTTTGCAGATTTCAGAGTATACTTAGAGTAGATGGTGTTAGAACTCAGTTGAATCCACTTATTTGTCCCCCTATTTTTATGTCCCTAAAACTACCTTCTCCCAATCTATAAACCAAATGACCAGCTTTTTGGAAACTGTTTGAGAAATTTGATAAATATTTGATAAATGTGCAAATAGCTAGTGTTTATATGTAAAATGAAAAGAACACAGCTAAAATGAACACTCATATATCAGCAGAAGCAAAAAGGTGTAACAATAATTTACTGGTTACATTTTTCTTCTTTCTTTCTAAAGATTGACACTAACTAGATTTTAGAATTCTCTTGCATCTCTTTTGGATATCTCTCTCTCTCTCTCTCTCTCTCTCTCTCTCTCTCTCTCTCTCTCTCTCACACACACACACACACAGATATTTTCCAATTTTTCATATATAGTCATAAACATGTATATCCTAGGCAGTAATAAACAATATGTTTGTTTTCTTTTAATTACATTGATATATCATGCTCCTTCTTTTTCACATACTATATTTCTCATACTATATATTGATGTATATACTGGCCATTGATTAATTTTAGGTTTTTTAACATCCCAATATATGCATTTGTATTTGACACTGTACTTAGACGACCAGTGATAATTGGTGGTGGTGGTGATGGTGTATGCCTGTTGTGCATTTTTACCCATTTATGTTATAAGCATTTTTATTTCTTGGCTATTATTAAGAAAGTAACAAAACTAAAAATGTTAATGAGGATGTAGAAGCAAAAGAAGCACATGTATGCACACTGCTGATGAGAATGTAAATTAATCTGTCATGATAGAAGGCAATATGTAAATTCTTTTAAAAAAGAATTAAGACTGTACTTCTTAAATGATGCATACATACCATTTCTATAATAATCATTGAAGAATGAAACTGCAGAGGATATCAGAAAATGGAAAGATTTCCCATGGATAGGTAGGATCAACATAATAAAAATAGCAATTCTACTAAAAGCAATCTACAGATTCAATTCACTTCCCATCAAAATCCCAACACAATATTTTACAGACAGTGAAAGAACATTACTCAATTTCATTTGGAATAACAGGAAAGCCAAGATTGCCTAAACATTTTGCTGGGAAACACCCTCCAACAAGTTGGCACAGGTGACGACTTCCTAAATATAACACCAGTAGCACAGACACTACGAACAACAATCAATAAGGGGAACCTCCTAAAACTGAGAAGCTTCTGCAAAGCCAAGGAAACAGTCAATAAGACAAAATGACAGCCTACAGAATGGAAAAAGATTTTCACCAATCCCACAAGTGACAGAGGATTAATCTCTAAAATATATAGAGAACTCAAGAAACTAGAACCCAAAGCTTTAAATAATCCAATTAAAAATGGGGTTCAGAACTAAAATGGGAGTTCTCAGCAGAAGAATTGCAAATGGCTGAAAGGCACCTGAAAAAGTGCTCATCATCTTTAGCCATCAGAGAAATGCAAATCAAAACAACTTTGAGATACCATCTGACACCTGTTAGATTGGCTAAGATAAAAGACACAGATGACAGCCTATGCTGGAGAGGTTGTGGAGCAAGGGGAACACTCCTCCATTGTTGGTGGGAGTGTAAGCTTATTCAGCCACTCTGGAATGCAGTATGGCGGTTTCTCAAAAAACTGGGAATCAATCTTCCCAAAGATCCAGCAATACCACTACTGGGCATATACCCTAAAGATGCACATTCGGACTCCAAAGGCATTATCTCAACTATGTTCATAGTGGCATTGTTCCTAATAGCAAAGAACCTAGAAACAACCTAGATGCCCCTCAAGTGAACAATAGATTAACAAACTGTGGTACATCTACACAATAGATTAACAAACTGTGGTACATCTACACAATGGAGCACTACTCAGCATTAAGAAAAAAAAATGATATGCTGAAATTTGCAGGCAAATGAATGGATTTGGAGAATATCCTCCTGAGTGAAGTATCACAAACCCAGAAAGATAAGCAGGGGTTGCACTCACTCATTAGTGGACTTTAAACAAAAAGCAAAGCATTCCCAAGCTTCAAACTACAACCACTGAACATCTTGGGATCTGAAACACCTTGGACCAGCAACTTGGAGCCCATTTCCCCCCAAGGAACACCTGACCCAGTCTTGATGTTGGGGTGAGAAAAGTAGATCTGCCCAGAGTGGATGCTATAATAAGCCTCCGTGGGACCTTGGGACTTTGGGACCTCCTGCCCTTGCTGGGGAGGAGATAAAAAGTGATGGGGAGAAGAGTGAACAACTGGGAGGGATAGGAGAGGGAAGGGGGTCTGAACAAGGGGATAAATGGATAAAATATATGACTTTATTGATAATAAAAAATATTCTCCCAATACCAGTTAGTTTAATTTAGAAAGGAATTGTTAATTGATATACTATTCTAATAGCCAAATTATTATATGACATTAGCCTATGTGCCCAGTAAGAAGTGAATAGAGATACATGTGCTATACATACACAATACACAAATGGAATTTGCTTGAGCATAAGCAAATATGAATTTATGCCACTGCAGGAAAGCAGATTGTCATGTTAAGTGAAATAATCTAATCATACACTAAATATATACCAGCATTACAGACATTGAGATTGACAATTAATAAATGGGACATCCTAAAATTGTGAAGCTTCTGTAAAACAAAGGATATGGTCAATAAGGCAATTGGAAATCTACAGACTAGAAAAATTTCTTTACCAACTCCACATCTGACAGAGGACTCATCTCAAAAATATATAAAGAACTCAAGAAACTAGATATCAAAATGCCAAACAATACATTTTAAAATGGGCTACAGAGCTAAACAAAGAGTTCTCATCAGAAGAATCTCAAATGGCCAAAAGACCCTTAAAGTACTGCTCACCATCCTTTGCCATAAGGGAAAAGCAAATCAAAACAACTCTGAGATACCATCTTATACCTTTAAGAATGACTAAGAAGGGGGCTGGAGAGATGGCTCAGCGGTTGAGAGCACCGTCTGCTCTTCCAGAGGACCTGGGTTCGATTCCCAGCACCCACATGGCAGCTAACAACTGTCTGTAGTTCCAGTTCCAGGCAAACACCAAGGCAAATAAATAAAGTTTTTTTTTTAAAAAAAAAAAAAAAAAAAAAAAAAAAAAAAAAAGAATGACTAAGAAAAATCAAAAACTCTGAAGACAGCATGTTGGAGGGTATGTGGAGTAAGTGGAACACTCCTCCACTGCTAGTGGAAGTGCAAACTTGTACAGCCACTTTGGAAAATCAGTATGGAGGTTTCTCAGAAAATTGGGAATCAATCTACCTCAAGATCCAGCGATAGCACACTTGGGCATATATCCAAAGAATGCTCAGTCATAGCACAAGAACATTTTGTCAGCTATGTTCATAGCAGCATTACTTTTTTAATATATAGGTTCTCCTGTGAATTTCTTTTTTTCCCTTCTTTATTTTGTATTTATCAAAAAAAAAAAACAGTAAAAAGAATTTAAAATGCGAAAGAGTTAACAATAACTATACAGAGGATAAGAATCATAAGCATGGCTTATCAAGGGTGGAAATACAAATAAGATTGCTACACATATATTTTCTTTGTGTTCAGCTTTCCCTCTGAATTTTTTTTTTCCATCCCTGTATGTCCTTATTCAAGGTCTCTTCCCCCTCCCAACACATCTGGTCATTTTTCTTCTCTGCAACTGCCCATCCCCTCCCTGGGCAGGGAGCAGACAGTCCTATGGTCCCACTGACCCAATAATGCTTAGATCAGTCTCCACTTCTGGCCAAATCCAGTTCTTTCCCCCCTCCCTCAAGAGTGAGTCAGGTGTTCCTTTAGTTGG
>PVIH01005444.1:78625-124182 GCA_004025045.1 Sigmodon hispidus | reverse complement strand
CTGTAAAGTCAAGGACACTGTCTATAGGATAAAACAACAGCGTACAGAATGGGAAAAGATTTTCACCAACCCTACAAGTGATAGAGGACTGATCTCTAAGGTATATAAAGAGCTCAAGAATTTAGAGCCCAAAACCTTGAATAACCCAATCAAAAAATGGTGTTCAGATCTAAAAATGGAATTCTCAGCAGAGGAATTATGAATGGCTGAAAGGCTCCTGAAAAAGTGCTCATCATCTTTAGCCATCAGAGAAATGCAAATCAAAACAACTTTGAGATACCACTTAACACCTGTTAGATTGGCTAAGATAAAAGGCACAGAGGACAGCCTATTTTGGAAAGGATGAGGAGCAAGGGGAAGACTCTTCCATTGTTGGTGGGAGTGTAAGCTTGTCCAGCCACTTTGGAATGCAATATGGAGGTTTCTCAGAAAATTGAGTATCAATCTCCCCAAGGACCCAGCAATACCACTTCTGGGTGTATACCCTAAAGAGGCACATTCACACTCCTAAGGTATTAGCTCAACTATGTTCATAGCAGCATTATTTGTAATAGCAAGAACCTGGAAACAACCTAGATGTCCCTCAACTGAAGAATGGATTAACAAACTGTGGTACATCTACACAATGGAGTACTACTCAGCAGTAAGAAAAAAAAAGATATCCTAAAATTCGCAGGCAAATGGATGGATTTGGAGAATATCCTCCTGAGCAAGGTACCACAATCTCAGAGAGATAAGCAGGGGATATACTCACTCACTAGTGGTCTCTAAACAAACAAACAAGAAAAAAAGCCAAACATGCCCAAGCGGCAAACCACAACCACTGAACAGCTTGGGATCAGAAACACCCTGGACTGACCCTTCGAACCCCACTCCAACTATAGTAACACCAGACTCACTCTTGAGGAAGGGGGGACAAAACTGGATTTGGCCAGGAGTGGAGACTGATCCAAGCATTATTGGGTCAGTGGGACCATAGGACTCCCCTGCCCAGGGAGGGGATGGGGAGTTGTGGAGAAGAAAATTGACAAGACATAGTGGGAGGGGGAAGGGACCTTGAATAAGGATATACAGGGATGGGAAAAAAATTTCAGTGGGAATGCTGAACACAAAGTAAATATATGTGTAGCAATCTTATTTGCATTACCACCATTGATAAGCCATGCTTATGATTCTTATCCTCTTTATAGTTATTGTTAATTTTTCCTCAATTTAAATTTATGTAACTGTCTTTTTGTTAAATACAAAATAAAGAAGGAAAAAAAAATTAGGATGACAACCCCCACTTGTTTCTTAGGACCATTTGACTGGAAAATCTTTTCCCAGCCCTTTATTTTAAGCCTGTGTCTGTCCTTGCTGTTGAGATGTGTTTCTTGTAGGCAGCAGAAGGATGGCTTCTGTTGTCGTATCCATCTTGTTAGTGTGTAATGTTTTATAGGAGAGTTGAGTCCATTGATATTAAAGGAAATTAGTGACCATTGATTGATATTTCCTGCCATTTTTGATGGTAACTTGTTTGTATTTTCTTTCTCTGGAGTATTCTTCTGTGGAATTATTTATTGTTTGTGGTTTCATGGGTGTATCTGGGGTCTTAGGTTGGAGTTTTCCCTCTAATACTCTCTGTAGCACTGGATTGGTAGATATTCTTTCAGTCTGACTTTGTCATGAAATATCTTGTTTACTCCATCTATGGTGATTGATAATTTTGCAGGGTATAGTATTCTAGTTTGGCAGGATGCTGTTTTAGCATCTGTGTAACTTCTGACCAAGCCCTTCTAGCTTTCATCATTTCCATTGGCTAGTCATGTGTTATTCTGATGGGTCTGCCTTTATATGTAAGTTGGCCCTTTTCTTTTGCAGCTCTTAAAATTTTTTCTTTGTTCTGTATGTTTTGTGGCTTGATTATAATATGGCGCGCTGACTCTTTTTTGGGGTCATATCTATTTGGTATTCTGTAAGCTTCTTGTATCTTTATAGGCATTTCTTCTTCAAGTTAGGGAAGTTTTCTTCTATGATTTTATTGAAAACATTATCTGTGCCTTTGATCTGGTATTCTTCTCCTTCTTCTATTCCTATTATTCTCAGATTAGGACTTGTCATGGTGTCCCAAATTTCCTGGACATTTTGAGTTATGGCTTTTTTAGTTTTACTATTTTCTTTGACTGATATATCTAATTGAGCTACTGAGTCTTCCACTTCAGAGATTCTATCTTCCATCTCTTGAACTCTGTTTGTTATGCTTGTATCTGTGGTTCCAGCTTTTTTCTTCAGATTTTCTATTTCCATCTTTGCCTCATTTTGTGCCTTTTTTTATTGCTTCTATTTCGGTTTTTAGTTCCTGGCATGTTTCTTTCATAGATTTGTTCTTCTCTTTCAATTTTTTGTTTGTATTTTCTTCTATTTCTTTTAGGCTACTTTTCATATCTTCTTTGAGAGCTTTGATCATCATCATAAAGGAATTTTTGGTGCTACTTCCTTCTGTTTCCTCTTCATTGCTCAATTCAGGACTCATATTTGTAGGATTACCACTTTCTTCTAGAGTTACCTTGTTGTTCTTTATATTACACATAATTCTCTTGAGTTGTTGGTCAAGGTTATCCTTGTCAAGCTCAGTGCTTGACTTTTTTTTTTAAAAAAAAAAAAGCTTGTGTGTGTGTGTGTGTGTTTGTGTGTGTGTGTGTGTGTGAGAGAGAGAGAGAGAGAGACACACACACACACACAAAGGCCTATGTGTGATTTCTTACCCAGTTGCTCTGTACCTTAATTTTTGAAGTTAAACCTCATTTATATTTTGTATGAATTATTCATTGGCAACCGTCTATATAAAGGATGAATATTTATTAAGGGGATTATATAAACACTCACTGATATAAAATTGAACCTTAAGGCAATTTTTGGAGAGTTAAACTGTCTCACACAATGATGGTGTCAGTCCTCTCTTCAAGAAGGCAGGCACAAACAGGGATGGTAGGCAGCATGCAATCAGTCTTCAAAGGGGGCTTCCCACCCCATCCAGGGTCCTCGAGACTCCAAAGCTATGCCTCTAGGCCTTCCTCAGTAATGTCTGAACCCACTACTTCTCCCCCTGTTGTCTTACTAAGAAAATTCTAAATCTAAGTATAAGACTATATATAATAGAAATAATTATAAGGTAATGTTAAGGTGAGGAAAAGGCCATAACTCAAACAAGGTCGAACTACAACTAGCAAACAATAAACCTAAGGTATATCTTAAATGTCTAGAACATTGGTAAATGACAATATACAAACATTACTTCAAAAAGTTTATCTTAAATAATGTGAATCTAATACCTGAATGCTCTTAGCTAAGATATGAGATGGTAGTAACCTTAGGTTCAACCCTATCAAAAACCTGAGAAGGAAAATATACTAACTGTATACGTTGGAAGTAGAAAAGAGTAGCTTCCAAAATTTAGGAGAGGAAAGCAACAGTCACCTAACTCAACAGTCACCCACAGCTTTTCTTCAAAGTTGGAGCATCCACCATTTTTGGCTATAGGCCTAAGGTATCTGACAGATCTCTTCAAAAGCAGGTATTTTGAGAAACCATCTTATCCTGACTTGGCAGGTTTCAACAGTCTCTATCCTTCATCCTGTTCCCCTGGAATGGACAGCATGCTTACTGTTATCAGTCAAGGTAAGGGCAGTTCTTTGCCCAATAGGCCATTGTCCTCCAAAGAAGACAGATTCCTGTGGAGAGTCCTTGTTGTCCAACATCATCTTGGGAAAGAAATAGTAATGACAGGAGCTATCATGTCTCTCATGGCCAAATTTTGAAAAACAAAACATCAAATGCCATATTCTCTAGGTCTATGAAGTGGTTGAAGACTCTTATCTATCTGACATATTCTACTATATATCTGAGAAGCCTAAACAACATGACTATTACATGGCAAACCTAAGTAATGGTGATCTGCAATTCTAATCATCCTAAACACTGAAGCTTACATTATAAAAATAGACAATTTATAAATGGGTGTACAGTTTTCGAATAATGACTTCAAGTATGATAGTCATACAAACATTAAACAAAGGGAAATGTATAGTGCAAAATGACATCAATATCTTAAATATATATTATTATGCAAAATATCTAAACAGATATACAAAACATCTTAAACCAAAATTAAATATATATAATGATTAGTGTAATTAAACAGAGATAGAAATTACAAGTGGAAATGACAACAATATACTTAATATGCACTAATGTGCAAAATGTTTTAAAAAGTGGTAGAAGCACTTGCAAAATATGGCAATTACAGTTCAATTTTGTATCAATATATAAATTACCTTAGACATAAAATAATTTAAAATTTGAGTTTGTATTAATGCACAAATTATCTCAAGCAGACATATAAAATAATTTCACAATTGGATCAATACACAAATATCTATACCAGTGCAAATTATCTATGGCTCATATTTGGTTAATAATTATTCACAGGTAAATACAATAACCTTCCTATATCTGTCCTATCTACTTTCCTCCCTCTTCTTTAAAAGGGATTCTTGAGTCTATATTATTGTTCCACCCTCAACCCAAATATTACTTTTAACCACCTGATCAGAATAATAATTATCCATAACCCTTACAGGACAAAACTTATCAGGAGAGAGGCATATTTTTTTTTTTAAAAAAAAAACCTTATTTATTTATTTATTTATTTATTTGCCTTGGTGTTTGCCTGGAACTGAAACTACAGACAGTTGTTAGCTGCCATGTGGGTGCTGGGAATCAAACCTGGGTCCTCTGGAAGAGCAGACAGTGCTCTTAACTGCTGAGCCATCTCTCCAGCCCCAAGGCATAGTTTTTAATAGGGTTGCTTTCTGCTGACTTGTGGGCAATGATATTTCTGTAGGGTCCTTTAAAAACTAAGACAGTATTTAGGTCACAGTGGACTAACTGAGAACATCTATAATTGGTCTCAGAGTACTGGGTAAGGCTATCTGGAATTCTTGGTAGTGATATGATATAATGGATAATCATAGGAAGCTATCTTGCAACTGTCCTGAATAGTTCATATTTCAAAAACAGTCAGTGAGTAGTATACACCAGGTTTTTTTTAAACCACAGACCAGGTAGAATAATTGTGGTGAGCATTTCTTTTTTCTGGGCACTTAGGAGATTGCTGGTATAATTTTTTGTTTACAGTGAAAAACTTAAACATTGTTAATATCAAATGGATAGTTTCTGTTTGGGAGAAAATTGTATGCAAAGAAGGCATTAATAGGTAAAGAAAAAATAAATACACACAGAGAGAGAGATAGAATTAGAAATTAAATTTAGTCCCTATGTATCTTGGCTGTCTTCTGTCCCACACCAGGTGGCTTTTCTGATATGAGACAGAATCTTTTAATTTTCTTTTATCAATGTGCTTGGTTTTAGAGGAGAAAGCCACCCAGTACAACTCCAAAGCCAGCTTTATAATTAAATCAGGACCAAATTTTAAAAAGAGATATAGATGTTAAGCAGTGAGAATTGAGAATTTACCCTGTATTGCATATTGGTACCAATTGCCATTATTTTCCTTTGCTTGTAGTCTTTTTGTAATTGACCTTCCTTCAGCTTTAGATGTCTAGATATTCAGTATCCTTTTAATTTCTTGAATATGGTTGTGTTTATTCCTTTGTAAGGACAAAAATAAAACCCTGGCCTAGCCTTGTTAAGTAAGTTTTTCTTACCATGTATCCAATTATCATATAGGGGGATGAGCCATTACTTCTCCTCTTTAGTGCATTGAATCTTTATTAATTTCATTGGTACCCATATTTTTTCTTTTCCTGTGAAAAAAAGAAGCAAAACCCGTATTCTACCAAAGCACATATCCTAGCTTCCATTCTGTGCTCAGCACATCCTTGAAGTAAACAGGTTGGTTATCTCAGAAGGGTTTTCAATTATCCAATGTCTTTCTGCAGCCATTGTTCCTTTCTCATTAGCATTAAGAAAATTTAAAGTTAGTAAGATATTATGCAATCTCTCCCTGGGTTTTTTGTTCTTCCTTTCTGTTTTTTTTTTAGATTAGTTAATTAATTAATTAAATTTTATAGAACAAAGTCCCTTTTCATCCATGTCCCTTTGTTTCAACTCCTTTTTGCTTCCGGACCCACCCCCCAGTCTGCCTTCAGCCTCCCTCATCCCCATCTCCCATCCCCTCCTCAGAAAGGGCAAGAGGTACCTAGGTGGATTAGTGCAGTTTCCCTAGGTGGATACTCCAGGCAAATCTGATTTCCTCATCTTAATAATTAGACTGGGTTAGGTGTTCCTCTGGAAGGAATTAGCTTCCAGGTGCCAGTCCATGCACAAAAACACAGTCTGAACACTCCTCTTGAGGGTCCACATATTGCCCATGTCAGTGGACAGTTGCCTATTCTTGGAGGGCCTAGGTCCTTTCCTAGGTGGTTCCTAGGTAGCTGTTCTTGATTCAGTGAGCTCCCCAGAGCTCTAGCCAGCTATCGCTAAGAGAATTTTCCTCATAGTCCCTATTCCCTTGCTCAAATAGAGTCTCCTGCCCCACTATCAGCTGGATCAGGAACTCAGCCCAGTGCTCAGCCATGTATCCCTGCCTCTACCTCTATTCATTGTTGAATGTAAGTTCTGTGATGGCACTTGGGATAGTTATTCATTAAATTATAGGGGAAGTCCTGTTTAGGCAACACCTTCACTATTTGTTGGATACTTAGCCAGGGATGCCTAGCACCCGGGTTTTTTCCAATCCCACATTGGCTTCCTCTATTAATATCTCCATCTCTTCTTTTCTCTCCCTCCTCATTGATTCTCTCACTCAATCATCTCTTTCTCTTATGATTTGTTCCCATCTCTTCTTGGTTGCAATCCCACTCTGGAATGCAGTATGACAATTTCTCAGAAAACTGGGAATCAATCTCCCCAAGGACCCAGCAATACCACTATTGGGCATATTCTCTAAAGACACATATTCACACTCCAAAGGCATTAGCTCAACTATGTTCATAGCAGCATTATTCATATTATCAAGAACCTGGAAACAACCTAGATGCCCCTCAACTGAAGAATGGATCAACAATCTATGGTACATCTACACAATGAAGTACTACTCAGCAGTAAAAAAAAAATGATATCCTAAAATTTGCAGTCAAGTGAAGGGATTTCAAGAATATCCCCCTGAGTGATGTATCACAAACCCAGAAAGATAAACAGGAAATGTACTCACTCATTAGTGGACTTTAAACAAAAAGCCAAGCATGTCCAAGCTGCAAACCACAACCACTGAATAGCTTGGAATCTGAAACACCTTGGACTGGCTCCTTGAAGCCCATTCCCTCCAGAGGAACACCTGATTCAATCTTGATGTTGGGGTAAGGAAAGCAGATCTGCCTGGAGTGAATGCTTAACTAAGCTACCTTGAGACCTTAGGACCTCCTGTCCTTGCTGGGGAGGAGATAAAGAGATGGGGAGAAAGGAGAATGACTGGGGGGTCATGCTGGGGAAGGGAGTTTGAACAAAGAAATACATGGATAAAAGATATGACTTTTCATAATAATAATAATAATGATAATGATAAAAGGTTATTTTAAACCTTGCCTGACTTTAATATATGTCTTAGTTTTCTGTCCTGGGTCTTTAATGTTTTCCCAAGCATTCAAAGCATCAGTGCAACATAACAACAATGTATGTTTGTCATAAGTAGTCTGAACCTTCATATCATCAAATGAGCCTTTACCATAGATTTGGTTTTGACAAATGTCAAAACCACTAATCTTTCCTTGTTATTTGATGGCCCTAGCCTCTTTTCTCAGTCAATTTCTCCATTAAAAATGTTGGGTATAATAATCCAATAGTGCAGTTGTTAACTGCATCCAAGCATTAGGAGTTATTCTATTTTGTGTTGACCATGAATTTAATATTTGCTTTAAATAAGTAGTATGTACTCTGTGGAATAATATGGCTTTTTTGATTTTCTTTATATCTTTTATATGTATGGGCTCATAATTGTATTATACAAAATCTGTAAATACATCATATATATGCTTTTTCTTAATGGTAACTGGATAGACCATACTCTTAATGTTCACTAGTTTAGGCAAATTATCCCCAGCCCCATAAGATCTCAGTGGTTATTGTCATGAACTGTTCTGGTTTGATTATGCCTTAATGTCCTTCTCAATTATAGCAACACAGTCTTTCCATTGTTGAAATTTAGAAACCACTGATTTCTCTAGGGTTCAATCTCTTGAATAGTAAATCTTTCTAAATTCCATGGAATTAATGTTTCTTATTCTCATAATTAACTTAGAATTCTACAGATGTACACTTCTCTTCAAAGAACCTAATATTTGTGTTCAAGTAGGAAGTTATATCTGAAAGTTTGTCATAGATAATTTTCAGAAGATTAAATTTTCATGCCAATTTATCAATGTTAGATTCTATATTACACATTTCAGAGAACATTTTTTGATCTTAGACTTCATATCTTTCATTAGGCCAATTAATATTTCATACTTATTATAGATATCAGACCATTTATAAGATATAAAATGTAGAATCAAGAAGAGAAGTAGCTGGACTGTGAGCATGAAGCTCTCAAAAATATAATTATGTAAAAAGTTCTCAATCATAGCAGTAAAATATTTCTAAATTTTTAGAAATTTGTGTCTGCCATTGTTGAAGAAATTATTACCAAAATTATATATATATACATATATACGTATATATATGAATTATTTACTTTGGACGAAATGGCAATGTGTGACCAGCAGATGTCTCAGGCATAGCTTCAATTAGTCAGGGCATGTCACTCAAATTTTCAAGTGTGGCTTTCTATGTAGATAACCTTATGAGAGGTAATTTCTCACAAAATCACAACAATTTACTACAAATACACATTAAACAACAATTGATAGCAGCCATTTGTCCTTGCTGACTGACCCTTGCTCAGCCACAGAAAAGCCAAAGAAGGGGGCAGCTCAACAGCAGGCAGGATGCACATGCTAAGACAGGCTGTTGAGAAGCTATAGGCCTCTGCAGGAAGCAGGAAACACAGCAGTAGAAGTATGGCATGCCAAGCCTGCTCCCCTGGACAAAAAAATCCACCTTTAGTAGCAGCTGAAGTTTGAATTCTAACCTATCTTTGAACAGATAAGTTCCAAAACCAAAGCCACTTGGGACCACATGAGTGGCCCTTGGTCAATGGTGTGGGCAGTGGCTAGGCCTCCTGTAGCCCAAGAAGAAATTGCAGGCACAGGTCCATGGTACAAATTTCTGGTCTAGCCTAGCACCAAGATCTGGAGACCCATGTTGGAATGACAAATATTGTATGAATTATTCATTAGCAATTGATTATATAAAGGATTAGTATTTATTAAGGGGTTTATCTAAACACTCATGGATACAAAATTGAACCTTAAGGTAACTCTTAGAGAGTTAAAGTGTCCCATGCAGTGACAGTGTCAAACCTCTTTACAAGAATGCAGGAACAAACAGGGATGGCAGCCATCATGCAACTGGTCTTCAAAGAGGACAGGCTATGCCCTATCCAAGGTCCTCATGACCCCAAATCTATGCTTCTATGTCTGTTTCAATAATATCAGAACCCCACTACACTGATGTATCTAGATTACCTGGCCAGCATGCTCCCAGGACCCTCTTGTCTCTGCCTTCCCAGTGCTGGGAATACAGGTGCATGATGTTGTGCCTGGATATGTACATAATTGCTAGGGATTGAACTCAGGTCTTTGTGTTTGTAGCAAGCTGTTTGCTATGTGTACCATTATCCTAGTTTCTATTTCTGGCTTCTGTTGTAGAAAGTTTTTCCCAGGCCATTTTGGCCCGGAGGTTTTGTACCTGGGTCACGGCGGCTTTTGTCCCCCAAAGAAATCAATCACACACTTATATTACTTCATACTGTTTGGCCCATATCTTAAGCACATTACTAGCTAGCTCTTTCATCTTAATTCAACCCATTTCTATTAATCTTCCCACCACATGGCTAGGCCCGTGGCTCACCTGTGTTCCTTACATGCTTCTTCTTCGGGGGAAAGATGGAGACTGACTAACTCCACCCTTTTCTACCTGCCTGCCCTCTGATTCTCCACCCACTTCTATGGTGCTGTGCATAGGCCAAAACAGTTACTTTATTTACATCATACAAAGAATATTTCCACCACGTTTCCTCTTTTCTATCTAATAAAAAGGAAAGTTTCAATTTCCATGTAGCAAAATTACAACAGAACTGCTCTCAAGCAGAAATTACAGTCACAATATTCAGTCTATTTGTATTCACAAAATTAAAGAGAATATTCCATTACCTACCATATCATTGTGAGTCTAAAGTTTCATATCTAATATACCTTTTAAACCAAAAAGAACTATACCTATTGTAAGGATTTCCAAAGCTTGCATTCACCTGGAATGTAATTGTCAATCATCCCTCTGGGTGTGGCGATGCAAACATGGGCCCGCCTACCCTTTTAATGAAAGGGCTCACACAAGCCCCAGTCTCTCTCTCTTCTCTCTCTGCCTCCTTCTGCCCCATCTCTGCTCCCTGCTGTAATAAACTCTAGTGTGGTACTTCCGGTGTTGAGATTCCATTCATGTGCCACGTGCAAAAACCTAACATTGGTGCCGTGCTCAGCGGGGGCCTCCCCTAGCCCTAAGCATGCATAGGCGCTGGGGACCCCTGTTCTGACCCTCCACTGGAGACCTCCTTCAATCTGCCTGGTTGCAGACCATATGCGCACAACACCGGCTTGATTGGTGAGTTTCCCCCTCGGTCAGCGCAAACGTGAACTAGTTTCACGGAGGCTCAGCTTCCCAATCTTCATTTGGTCGTGGTTTGTTCCTTTTCGTTGGCAAACACTCCTGGCTTTTTTTCCCCTGCACTACAGTTTCGTCCAGGAACCTGCCCCTGTGGGAATCACACTGGCACCTTTCGTGGTTGTTTTTTTTTTTGCCGGCAATGCCACAAACAGGTTGTGGGTGCATGATTCTGGGGACTGACGAGTCCACTTTATCTCGTTGTGTGTGGGTGTAATGTCCTGGCGCTCTCTCTTCTGTCTGACGGGGCTTTAGAGATTTATGCGTGGTTGAGTTGGGCACGGTCCGAGCGGCCTACATGTGTCTGCTGATGAGCTAGTCTGCTGTGGGACCGCTTCCTTGTGGACTCAGTTTGCAGGGGTGACGACTCTTGCTTGCTGGTTCCGTATTTCCCCTTAAGTTTTGGCATGGGAAATAAGCCAGCTAAATCCATACCTCCATCTTCACCCTTAGGGTATGTGCTAGAGGCATTGAGACCTCTTAGCCTTATGCCCTATCTAGATACTACCAAGTTGATCCGTTATTGTACAAAGAAATGGCCCAGATATCCCCTAGACAGTGAACTAAAGTGGCCACCTAATGGCACCCTGGATCCTGATATTTTGCGTGAATTATCTATTTAATGCCAGCAACCAGATGGATTGAAAGAGTTAAAAAATTCCCCTATATACAAGCTTTTTCTTAAGTTCTAAGCCTTCCCACCTAAGTTCTCCTGCTTGCCTGCTGTTAGCCACTTTCTCAGACCCTGATGATTCTCATCCCTTTCCTTTGTCTAAACTCTCTCTGAATTCTACTGCCTTTACAATTTTAACCAATAATCTTTTACCTAAGGAGCGCAGGCGAGTTTGGGAGCAGGCCAGACTACATGCAGATGAGGTTCATTAAACAAATTTAGTGAGAAACTGCAGGACGTGATTCAAGATAAACAAAAAATCCGTCCCAGTTTCTAGAGCTCCTTACAAATGTGCTCTTGCAGTTCACAAATTTAGATCCAGAGAGCACTGAGGGAAGACAGCTTCTTATGACCCATTTCTTTAATCAAAGCTACCCTGACATAAAGGCCAAGCTTAGATCTCTTGAGAGGGGCCCTCTAACTCCCCAAGCAGGCATTTTGGTGCTTGCATTCAAGGTGTATCACTGGAGAGATGAGAGGATTAGGCAGGAGAAATACCTCCTGCTGGCAGAGGTGATCAGGCCAGCCCCACCACCACCGCCTCCCAGGGTGAGCAGACAGAAGCATTCAGAAAAGCACTCCGGTGCTTGTTTCCGCTGTGGCCATGTAGGCCTTTACTATCTACTGTCGCTCATGCCCAGATCCACGGAGGCCATCCAGGTCATGTCCTAGGTGTTACAGACACCACTGGCCAGGCAGCTGTGGCCCTGCATCAAAGGGTGGGAACACAATAAGCTTGGATGAGGTGCATAATGTCCTGGGATTGGCTGAGGATGAATGATGGTGTCCAGGCCCTCTTGGTCCGGCAAATGTTATCACATAGAGAGAGCCTCTGGTGGATATTGAGGTTTCTGGCCAGACCATTTCTTTCCTGGTGAACACTGGAGCTGCACTCTCAGTTTTGCAGGAGTATTGGGATCTCTTTCTTTCTTTTAGGCCTTACAATTGTCGGGGTAGGAGGCAAATCCATGCAACCCTATCAGAAACTGCTGATTAATTTCATTTTTAGAGAAATTCCTATTACTCAGTCATTTTTAGTTATGCCAAGTTGCCCAACAGCTTTAATAAAAAGAGATTTCTTAGAAAGTGGGAGCTTTCATTTCATTTAGTGATCACTTTGCCTAAACCGAGACTCTCCAGCTGCTCCAACAATTCCCCTGCTCCTTTTACTGTCCAATCAGCCCGTAAGTTCTACTTTCCTGACAATCTACTTCCTCCCCTCCTCCATCACCTGCCTTCTCCCCTCACTCCAAAGTAGACAGGACCATATAGAGTAATTCTGACAACGCCTACAGCCGCTAAACTGGAAGGCTTCCCACATTGGATTCATTTGTCTAATTTTAAATATTTTATTCCCCCTCCTCAAAATAGCCAGATAGACCCAAAATCTTAAAAATCAGCTCCAAGCTTCTTTTGCAGCCGGCCAGAGCAGAAGCCAAGGTGGTAAACAAAGGGCCCCAGGCAGTCTGCTTGGAATCCAAGGTAAACAAAGGATCGTTCAGCTCTGCAGTTAAAGCAGCCACTCCCTGAAGATGCCTTTCAAGTAAAACAAAGACCATTCCCCAACCCCCTGCTGGAGTCCAGGTAGGCAAATTACGGGACACTTTAATCCTTTCCCTTTCCCAGGCCTAGCAAGGATCCGCAGACCTTAACATGCAGGCAGCAGACAATAGAATCCCTTAGCAGAAGAAAATAACCATTCACACAATGCAGCTCCAAGTTTCTTTCTTCCCTCCTTTCCCCTTAGCCTGTCACCCCCAAAGCTCTATCACTGCAGACAATAGAATCCCTTAGCAAAAGAAAAGAACCATTCACACACCCAGCTAACTCAAGGTTTACTTCCAAACTCCTTTCCACTTAGTCACTCCCAAAGTTCTATCACTAACTCATATTTTTTTTTCCGAGCTCCAGGAAACAAACTTCCATGGCCCTATGATCCAAATCCTTCATTCTGCCAGCAAGATGAGCTAAAAACCTCTCCGTCCTTGTGTCAGCAGGAAGTAACAAAGACGACCACGAAGACCTATTTCTGCCCCCTCCCCTCACCATAAACCTAGGGTTTTTTTATATATGATCAAAGGGTGAAATGTAAGGATTTCCAAAGCTTGCATTCATCTTGAATGTAATTGTCAATCATCCCTCTGGGTGTGGCGATGCAAACATGGGCCCGCCCACCCTTTTAATGAAAGGGCTCACACAAGCCTCAGTCTGTCTCTCTTCTCTCTCTGCCCCCTTCTGCCCCATCTCTGCTCCCTGCTGTAATAAACTCTAGTGTGGTACTTCTAGTGTTGAGATTCCATTCATGTGCCACGTGCAAAAAACTAACACCTATAATTATTAAACCTTCAATTACATCAAAGACCACAGAAGGATACAATATTATCTAAATAAAAAGGAAGTGTAAAGTCTAGAAAATGACAGAGATGACACCTGTCTGCCTGCACAGTCACCCAAAGTTCCTTTATAACATTGGGGCATCCATCTTCAGCCCACATGGCCCAAAGTCTCTGGCATACCTTGCAGTGATGTAGGAAATCTGACACAGTCCATCAGTCGCTTCTCCTTGTGTCCTGAAGGATGCCTGGCAATTTTTTTTCAAAGCAGGAACCTGAAGGAACATCTCGGCCTGTTCTGCCAACATTCAGAGGTCACTTTCCTATGGAACCTGTATGTCCAGTTTATACAGCATACTATCAAGCAGTCAATACCAGAACAGTTTCTTTCCAGTGGCTAACTGTTGCCACAAAGTAAATTCCACATGAAGGTTCTCAATGCCCATCATTTTCCTGAAATACATTGGTGCTGCCAGGAGCAGACCTGTCTCACTGTCTAGAAAAGTCTAAGTTCTTAAAATAATTTAAATGCCATATTCTGCATGTCTTTGAAGTGTTTGAAGACTACCTATCTAATTGAAATCTATCTTTGTATACCTACAAAAACCTAACTAACATGACTATAAGTTTGGTTATCATAGATGATTATTAATCTGCATTTTTCAATTACACATTACAATTTTAAATGAGTTACATCAGCATCGTAACTTAATCAACAGTAGAAAAATCCATACAGCATAACAAAATTGACCTTAAGTTTATATTAGTAAATCAAAATCCACTTATCTTTTCTAATCATTCCTATATCATATCTTCCTCTCCTTTTCTTTCTTTCTTTTTTTAAAGAGATTGACTATGACCATTAACCATTTATGATGAAAACAAACATTAATAAGTAATATTTTGGGGAAATTGGATGTAGCTTTCTTTCTTTTACTGCTTCCTGCTGTCAAAGGACATTGATCTCATGGGGTTTTGAAGCTGGATCATCTCAACTGGCTATCTTGGAAGCTGATCTTCCCATCAGAGAATTTCAGGTGGCCTCGGCAAATGGAACTATATTTGTCTAGAACCAATCCACAGGCTTTGATCTTCTGTGGAAACAAAAGCAGAAACTTTTCCCAAGTAACATATCCTTATAAACAGATTTTAAAGTCAAGATATCTTTAAAGTATATGTGTTTGTTTAACTTAGCAGCCTTAGCAATCAATTGTCTCTCTGTAATTAGCTCTTAAAAGTTAAAAAATTAAAAGAAAATGCAATAACCCTAATCCAGACTCTCTGTTTATCTGCCACCTTTCCATAGCCTTTATCTTTATTTCCTATTTCTCTTTCTTAAAGGGCTTTACCTTTTTTTTCTCTCTCTGAAGCCTATGTGTATTTTACATACATTGTTCCCCGTTTAGAGGTTTTGAGAGTCTAAATCTGTTTTATTGGGAATCCTTAATGATTTTCCAATCCAAAGTACTTTTAAAATGTTGGTATCACTTTAATTGCTGACTCTGCCCTTTTTGGCAGTGTTTCAAAATGGTGGAGGAGCCCGCGAATCTCT
This sequence comes from Sigmodon hispidus, assembly GCA_004025045.1. Lineage (NCBI taxonomy): Eukaryota > Metazoa > Chordata > Mammalia > Rodentia > Cricetidae > Sigmodon > Sigmodon hispidus. The sequence goes on along the minus strand of PVIH01005444.1, from coordinate 108,809 downwards.
GCCGCTGCCGGCAACCAGAGCGGACTCAGGAAATGCTGCTACCAGAAAAACCTTTTTAAACTCTGTTTCCTTTCTGTTCAGTATAAACAGAAACTTTAAGTCAATAACACTTGTGTTAAGCCTTCCATGAAACATACGAGTTTAAGCTGATGTGCCATTTTTAAATTTCTGCCAAAACACCATGCTGTTTCTGTACCATAAATCAATTCAAATGTACAATTCAGAAAGCTGCTTTTGGCTGTTTCAGTGATCTAGAACACTTTTTAAGCTTTTTAAACTTTCTCAGGCTTTATGCGGGTGTTCGGCCCATGTGGACGCCATATGTTGTCCACTTCTATGGTGCTGTGCATAGGCCAAAACAGTTACTTTATTTATATCATACAAAGAACATTTCCACCACAGGTTTCTTAGAGGAACATGGTGTCTTTCTGTGAGTCCCAATTGACTTAATGTTCACAACACATGTGGTCTCTCTTGGGGGTGGCTATATTTTATGTTTGCAGTTTTCTATGGCAGATGTCTAATGCTCCTAACACTTCTAGTGTCAAGGTCTCTATTGTAACTTGGGCTTAACTCACAAAGCATCACACAGAGCCCACTTTGGAGAATTCTGCAGAGATTCTAACCATGTTATAAATTAGCCTCACAGGCTTTTACTTTTCTAACAGTTGGCACAGACCTTCACCACCCCATATCTTTTACATTCTAAGTTATTGCAAAACTATTATCAGAATGCTAGTAATGCTGAGTTCTGCTGCCAGTTTAAGAAGCAGGCTTCCTGGTATTATGACTGCAATAGTCTCCAAAACATCTGGGCAGCTACATCAACACTTCACTAAGTGACTTTTTTCCCCAAGTAGGACACCTGCTAATCTATATCTTTTTCAATAACCACCTTGCAAATATATTTGTATTTTTATACCCTAGATCCTTTGATGGGAGAGGGCTTGCTGTTAAGAGACATTTTATATTGTCCCAGGTCAGTATATGGCTTCTCTATAATAGTGGAAAAAATATTTCCCAATAACACTTTATTGTCAACATTTTCTTGGTCCAGAAAAAAGAACACTTTTCCTGGCCAAACTACATGTTTCAAAATTTTTATTCTTTAGCACTTTGCTCTCAGTTGTCACTGTTAACATGGATAAAAGAAGTGTGCAATAACTATGTCACACCCTTAATGTTATGTTGTCTTTAAACTAAATTAGTCTATTTTTTTAATTATTACATTGCCCTAGCTGGCCTGGAACTCACTAAGTAGACATAATTGTCTTTAAACTCTCAAAGATCTATTTTGTTTTGCCTTTTAGATGCTGGGATTAAGGTAACAAACCACCATACCTGGCTCATGTTTATTATTTTTTATTTAAATTCTTTTAAATTTTACATACCAATCACAGTTCCTCTTTTCTCCCCTTCTCCTTCTACCCCCACCTTTGCCTCCCATTCCACTCCCCTATCCTCAGAGAGAGTAAGGCATCCTATAAAGAGTCTGGTATATCAAATTGAAGCAGGACAAAGCTCCTCCCCTTCTTACATCAAGGTTGATCAAGGTATTCTTCCATAGGAAATAAACTTCCAAAAGCCAGTTCATATACTAGAGATAAATCCTGGTCACATTGCCATGGGCCTTTCAAACTTCACAAGCCACACAACTGTCTCCAACAATCAGAGGGCCATGTTCAATTTAGAATCCTTGAGCTCTCACCAGCTCAGAACAGCTGTTTTGTGGGTTCCCCCATCAAGACCTTGATTCCCCTTTTTCATATAATTGTTTCTCCCTCTCTTCCACTGAACTCAATGCTTAGCTGTGGATCTCTGCTTCTGTTTCAATTAGTTACTAGATGAATGTTCTATGATGACAATTAAGGTAGTCATCAATCTTATAAAGAGGGAGGCTAGTTCAGGCACCTTCTCCACTATTGCTTGGAGTCTTAGCTAGGATCCTCCTTGTGTATTTCTGGGAATTTTCCTAGCACCAGGTTTCCCCCAACTCCATAATGGCTCCTTTATCATAATATTTTTCTTGCTCTTCATCTTTATACTGCTCTAACTTGGCAACCTGCTTTCCTCATGTTCTCATTTCTCCTTTCCCTTTTTTTGCTCTGTTTACCAAGGAGATCTTTTTTACTTTCCCTCCTTAGGGCAATCCATGCACGCTTCTCTTAGGGTCCTCCTTGTTTTGTAGCTTCTCTGGGGTTATGGATGGTAGCCTGGTTACACTTTTCTTTATATCTAACATCCATTTATAAGTGAGTACATACCATACACAAAGTCTGGATTATGTATATTGTGTGTTCTTTTATTTTTAACTGATAATAAGTTAATTCCAGAAAGACATTTGATTGTAATGGCTGCTAATTTAAACCAATATATAATTAAAGGTATCTTGACTTTGAAAAAAAATCTCAGTTCAGATCTGACCCCATTTTGAAATTAAATTATTTGGTATTTTGATGTCTAGTTTCTTCAGTTCTTTATGTATTTTGAAGATCAGCCCCTTATCAGAGGTAGCATTGGTAAAGATCTTTTTTCATTCAGCAGGCTGTCATTTTGTCTTGTTGACTATGTTCTTTGCCTTATGGAAGTGTTTCAGTTTCAGGAGGTTCCATTTATTAATTGTTGCTGTTAGTGTCTGTGCTACTGGTGTTATATTTAGAAAGCTGTCTCCTGTGCTCACATATTCAAGACTCCTTCCCACATTCTCTTCTATCAGGTTCATTGTAACTAAATTTATGTTGAGGTGTTTCATCCACTTCAACTTGAGCTTTGTGCAGAGTCATAAATATGAATCTATTTGTATTCTATATTTTGACATCCACTTATGCCAGCACTATTTTGAAGGTGTTCCTTTTTTCTCACCATAAAATTTTGGCTTCTTTGTCAAAAATAAGATGCTCATAGGTATGTGGATTAATGTCAGGGTCTTCAATTTGATTCCATTGATCCATGTACCTATTTTTATGCCAATGCCATACTGTCTTTATTACTATACATATATAGTAGAGCTTCAAATCAGGAATGGAAATGCCTTCAGAGATTCCTTTATTGTATAGGATTGTTTTAATTATCTTGGGCTTTTATTTTTCCATATAAAATCAAGTATTGTTTTTTTCATTTTATTTTTTTTATTGTGAATAAAGAAGTCACATTTTCTATCCCTGTACATTCCTTCAAAGTCTGTAAAGAATTGTGTTGAGAATTGCATTGAATCTGTAGATTGCTTTTGGCAAGATTTTTATCTTTATTATGTTGATTCTACTTATCCAAGAACATGGGAGATCTTTCATTTTCTAATGTCTGATATCTTCTTCAATTATTTTCTTCAAAGACTTAAAGTTCTTACCATATGTGTCTTTCACTTGTTTGGTTAGAGTTACTCTAAGATTTTATGTTAATTGTGGCTATTTTAAAGGGTGATGTTTTCCTGATTTCCTTCTCAGCTCATTTATCATTTGTATATAGGAGGGTTACTGATTTTTTTTAGTTAATCTCATGTCCTGCCACAATACTAAAGGTATTTACCGGCTTTGAAAATTATCTGGTAAATTTTTGGGGGTCACTTTTGCAAATAGCAAAAGTTTGACTTCTACTTTCCAATTTGTATCCCCTTGATCTCATTTTGCCATGCTATTATTTTAACTAAAATTTTGAGCAGTATATTGAATAGATATGTAGAAAGTAAATAGCTCTCTTTGACTTTTGTTCCCTGGTTTTAGTGAAATGGCTTTGAGTTAATCTCCATTTAGTATGATGTTGGCTGTTGGCTTGCTGTATATTTTCTTTATTATGTTTAGGTAAGTTCCTTGTATCCTTGATTTTTCTAAGACCTTAATTGTAAAGAGATGTTGATTTTATTGAAGACTTTTTATCATCTAATAAAATAATCATGTTTTTTTCTTGAAGTTTTTTATATGGTGAATTACATTGACAAATTGTGGTGGGACTGTTCTCTATATGTAGTGAATATTATTCTTTAAATAAATGAGCTGTTTTGGCCTGTGTGAAGCACCATAGAAGTAGGTGGAGGAATCAAAGGAGAGACAGGTAGAAGGAGAGTAGAGTCAGGCAGACTTTATCCAGCTGCTAAAGAAGAAGCATGCAGTACTCAGGTGAGCTGGGCTACACCATGGGTCACATGGTAGATAGATTAATAGAGATGGGTTGAAGTAAACCTAGCTGGCAACCTGCCTGATACATGGACCAAACAGTATAAAATTAATATAAATATCTGAGTCATCTTTTGAGGGATCTGAACTTCTGTCATGTATGGGGCCAGAAGTCTCCAGAAGTCTAAAACAACAGATAGCATTCCAAAGTGGGCCTCGAACACCCACATAAGCATGAAAAAGCTTGAAAAGCTTCAAAACCATCCTAGAGCACTAAAATGAAGCCAAAAGTGGCTTCTGAATTGCATATTTGAATTCTTTTTAATAGTAGCATTTTCTTGGGGGTGGGTCTCTGTTTGTGGCAGCAAGCAGAGATGTGCATCATTTAATAGATTCTTCCTGATTCAATGTTATTGGCGAAACACTTGTGAGTCTTTTAAGAGGACCTGCCACCAAAAACTTAAATGGAGTTCACAAGTAGTGAGCAGCTATGCTCTACTTGGTGACAATGTGAATCATAAAATTCCCCAGAGCTGGACTGGTAAATGTGGTTTCTGCCAGTAACATTGCCATGAAGGTAAGAACATTGCCATGAAGGTAAGTAAAGTGAGACAGAAGATATAAACTTAAAGTCAATTTTGTTATGCTATATATATATATATATATATATATATATTTCTGCTCTTGATTAAAATATAATGCTTATATAACTCATTTAAATTTATAATATATAATTAAAATACAGATTAATAGTCATCTATGATAACCAAACTTATAGTCATGTTAGTTAAGTTTTTATAGGTATACAAAGATATATTTCAATTAGATAAATAGTCTTCAAACACTTCAAAGACATACAAAATATGACATTTAAAATATTTTAAAAACTTAGACTTTTCTAAACAGTGAGACAGGTCTGCTCCTGGCAGCACCAATGTATTTCAGGAAAATGGTGGGCACTGAAATAACTTCATATAAAATTTACTTTGTGACAACAGTTAGTCACTACACAAAAAACTATTCTGATATTTACTGCTTGATAATATGTTATATAAACTAGACATACAAGTTCCATAAAAATGAGACCTCTAAACTTAGACAAAACAAGCCGAGATGGTCCTTCAAGTTCCTGCTTTTCAAAAAAATTGCCAAACATTCTTCAAGACACACACACACAAAAGATTTCCTACATCACTAAAAGATATGCCAAAGACTTTAAGCTATAAAGGCTAAAAATAGTGCCCCAACATTACAAAAAATCTTTGCATGACTGTCCAGACAGACAGGTGTCATCTCTGTCATTTTCTAGACTTTAAAAGTTGCTTACACTTCCTGTTTATTTAAATAATAATATATCCTTCTATAGTCTTTGATGTGATTAAATGTTTAATAATTATAGATATAGTTCTTTTTATTTTAAAACATATATTAGATATAAAAATTTAAACTCACAAAGATAAAATAGATAATAAAAATTTTCTTTAAGTTTATTAATTACAAATAGACTAAATATTGTGACTATAATTCCTGCTTAAAAGCTGTTCTATATATAATTTTACTATATAAAAGTTAAAGCCTCCCTTTTTGATTAGACAGAAAAGAGGAAATGTAGTGGAAATGTTCTCTGTATGATGTAAATAAAGTAACTGGTTTGGTTTTATGGTGGAGAACCATAGAAGTGGGTACAGGATCAGAGGATAGGCAGGTAGAAGGAGGATGGAGTTAACCAGTCTCCATCTGACCCCTGAAGAAGAAGAGAGACCTGTAAGGAATACAGGTGAGCCATAGGCTGGGCCACATGGTGGGTAGATAAGTGGGTTACAAGAAATGAGTTAAATTAAAATAAAAAAATAATAATGTGCTTGAGACATAGCCCAAACAATATAAAGTTTTTTTTAAACTTCTTTTTAAAAATGCTTGTTTTTATTTTAGATCTATATGTGACTGCATATTTATATGTACACACATGATTCTGCCTGCAGAGGCCAAAACTGGACACTACAGCTCTGGAGCTGCAGGTACAGGCAATTGTGAGCCACCACTAAGGTCTTGGGAATGAAACGTGGGTCCAGTGCAAGGACAAGTGCACTAACCACTGAACCATCACTAAAACCCCACATTTTCACTTTTTTTCTTTATTTATTTTGTTTATCAAGAAAAACAGTAAATTGAATTTAAAATGCTGATAAGTTAACAATAACTATAAAGAAAATAAAAATCGCCTTTCCTCAGCTGCCGCCAAGGTGCTCGGTCCTTCTGAGGAAGCTAAGGCCGCGTTGGGGTGAGGCCCTCACTTCACACCGAGCCGGCGTCCGTGTCTGAGCTCGCCTGCATCTACTCCGCCCTCATTCTTCACGACAAGGAGGTGACGGTCATGGAGGATAAGATCAATGCCCTCATTAAAGCAGCTGGTGTCAACGTTGAGCCTTTCTGGCCTGGATTGTTTGCAAAGGCTCTGGCCAATGTCAACATTGGGAGTCTCATCTGCAACGTAGGGGCTGGTGGGCCTGCTCCAGCTGCTGGAGCTGCACCCGCAGGTGGTCCAGCCCCCTCTGCTGCTGCTGCCCCTGCTGAGGAAAAGAAAGTGGAAGCCAAGAAGCAGGAATCCCAGGAGTCTGATGATGATATGGGCTTTGGTCTTTTCGACTAAACGTTTTGTTAACATGTCCAATAAAAGATGAACTCACAAAAAAAATAAAAGAAAATAAAAATCATAAGCATGACTTATCAAGGGTGATAATGCAAATAATTTGCTACACATAAAATTACTTTGTGTTCAGCTTTCCCTCTGAATTTTTTTTCTATCCTTGTATATCCTTATTCAAGGTCTCTTCCCCCTCCTGCCACATCAGGTCATTTTTTTCTTCTCCACAACAACCCATCCCCTCCCTGGGCAGGCAGAAGACAGTCCTATGGTCCCACTGATCCAATAATATTTAGTTCAGTCTCCACTCCTGGCAAATCCAGTTTTGTCCCCCACTCCCTCAAGAGTAAGTCAGGTGTTCCTCTAGGTGGAGTGGGATCCGAAGGGTCAGTCCAGGCTGTTTCTGATCCCAAGCTGTTCAGTGGTTGTGGTTTGTAGCTCAAACAATATAAAGTTAATATAAGTGTTTAATTCATTTCTTTGAGAGAAAAAAGCCACCGCGGACCAGGTCCGACCCATTGGGCCCAAATGGCCCAAAAAACTTTCTACAACAGGTAAGCTCTCCCATACCAAAGAGCTTGGTGGAGAAGGGTGAAGCTGAGTGGAGCTGCATGGAGCTGGGTGGAGCTAAACAGAGGTGGGTGGAGCTGAGTGGAGCTGGGTATAGTCAGCTGCCATAGCCCAGCCTTTAATCCTAGCCACATTTTAGTAGATTAAAAGTATGCTCAGAAAAAGAGAACTACAGTAAGGACAGATTCAGACAAAAGAAGAAACCTCTAAACAGTTTACAGTGTGTCTAAAAATATATGTAGGCTTGAGAGAAAAAAGAAAAAGGTTAGAGAAAGCCCTTTAAAAAGAAATAAAGCATACACACACATATAATATAAATATATTACATAATAATATATATTATAAATATATATATAATGTAAAGATGGAGAAACACAAGAGTCTGGATATTTATGTTATATTGACTTTAAATTGTTTGACAGATGAGGAAGAAGTAAGATCCACTCAGAGACATTTGATTATAATGCTGCTGGATTAATCCAATCTATATATTGTATAAATTAGTTGACTTTAAAATTGAAATTAAAAGATATGCTACTTTGGAGAAGAGGTTTTCTTTTTCTTAGCTGGTATCTGTGGTCTCTTAGTGTCTGCAAAATATCTGTTCAGGACCTTCTGGATTTCAGAGTCAAGTATAATTAAGCAGTCAGGTATATCTCTAATAGTTTTGCCTTTATATGTTACTTGGCCCTTTTCTATTACAGTTCTTAATATTCTTTCTTTAGTCTGTATGTTTGATATTTTGATTATGTTGTAAAAAGACTTTTTTGGTCCAGTCTATTTGGTGTTCTATAAGCTTCCTGTACTTTTATTGGTATTTTTTTCTTAAGGCTGGGAAAGTTTTTTCTATAATTTTGTTGAATATACACTTTGTAGCATTGAGCTGGAATTCTTTTTCTTCTATCTTTATTTTTCTTAGATTTGGTCTTTTCATGATGTCCCAGATTTCCTGGTTATTTTGTGTTAAGAATTTGTTAAATTTGGTATTTCTTTGAATGATAAATTTATTTTATATTTTTAATGCCTGAGATTCTTTCTCTCATATCTTTTGTTGGTTATGCTTGCATTTGTAGTCCCATCTATTTACTTAGATTCTCCATTTACAGAATTCCCTCAGTTTGTGTTTTCTTCACTGCTTCTATTCCAATTTCAGGAACTGAACTGTTTCCTTCATCTATTCAATTGTTTTCTTGGCTCCCATTAAGGGATTTATTGGTATATTTTTATTTTTTTGTGTTTGTCTTTTCCTCCATTTCTTTAAGGAAATTTTTAATCTCCTCCTTAAGGGCCTCTATCATCATTATAAAGTAAGGTTTAGGGTCATTTTTTTCTGCTTCATCAATGTTGGGCCGTTCAGGTCTTGCTGTTGTAGAACTACTAGGTTCTGGTGGTGTCATATTGTTCTTCATGTCATTGAATGTATTCTTACAAGGCCTTCTACACATCTGAGTTTGTGATAATTATAGACATAGCTGCTGATTCTTCCTTCAATAAGTCTAGGTGGTGTCTGTGCCTCTAGGGATGCCCCTAGGGATGATGGTGGAGCAGCCTGGCTAAAGGAGACTTGCCAATTGACTGGCTTCTGGGGCTGCATTAGGTTGGGTGTAGTCTATTACTTTTAATTCAGCACTGCTTAGATTTTTATTTTTATCACATAGGCAAAAACATAACCTTGGCCATATATTTGTTAATAATATGTTACAAGTAGACATTAATTAAATTGCTACTACATATCTTAGCCACATTTTTACTATATGTTATTCCTTTCTCTTTTTGTTTTGTTTTTTTTTAAGGTAGTATTTGTCTTTGTAGCTTTGTAGCTTGTCCTGGAACTAACTCTGTAGACCAGGCTGGCCTTAAACTCATAGAGATGTGCCTGCCTCTGCCTCTGGAGTTCTGGGATTAAACTACCATTGCCCATCTTACTGTCTACATTTCTAGTCTCTTCTTATCTAGATAGACTAGACTTGGTATTTGAGTCTTCTGAATTTACCCTGCTCTTTGTCAAGATTCACAGCACATCTTGGAAGAAGAGGCATGAAGAATAAAAAACTAGAGGATAGAGAAGACATCTGTAAAATACAATCTTCTGGGCATAACAAACCATTGTACTCACAAACTCACACAAGTGCTGGTTACATCCACAAAACCTACAAAATATTAAGCTAGTCAGAAGTTCCAACAGAGATGGGATGAATGATCTTCAGGCCCATCCTTTATAAGGAGTTATTGGCAGTTTAGTAGCATTTAATAGAATAAATCTTCTTTATGAGTGTAGCCAGTGGTAGGTTTCCCATGCTACAGTTGATGGTTCTATATCCATGTAAATATTTGCACTAATAATTGAACTTAATGAATTATTAAAACCACAATGAAAACTATAACAACAACAAAATACACAAATTTAGGTAAGGGAAGTGTTAGGAGGACATGGAGGGAGGAAATGGAAGTGTATATGATCATATTTAGTTATCTACATGTATGAAATACAGAAGTTATAATTCCACTTTCATGTATGACTGAAGAAAATTCTATTTTGCATGTGCACCTTATTGGCTTTAGCCATCCATTACTTGAGAGATATCTAGGTTCTATTTCCTAACTCTTGCAGGTAATATAGCAATAAGCATGCATATGCAAATCTCTTCATGGAATATAAACTTAGAACTCTAAAAGTACTTATTTATTCTTTCTGGTTTTGTTGATCACTATTTTTTGAACCATGTTTATTTCACTTGACATTATCATCAGTTCCTTGAACAGTCATAATTTTATTATGATTTATGAATTTACAAATTCATTATATTTGTATAAATTCTTTTCTTTCTTTTTTCAAAATTTTATTTTTTTAGAACTACTCACTTGACAAGACTGTTGTGTAGAGTGTATGAGGAAAGAGAGAGAGAGAGAGAGAGAGAGAGAGAGAGAGAGAGAGCCTAAACTTTAAGAAAATAAGCAGCCCCATAAAAATTGGGTCATAGAACTAAACAAAAACTTCTCAAAAGAAGAATTTGTTGATCATTCTTGTAATCTCGTAATCACTTTAGCATATTTTCCTGGAACCTTAGCTTCACCAATGCCATTTTTGACCATTATGGTGGAGTTACTAACTTCTGAAAAAATTATGTTCTATTTTGGAAAAGAATATTGTGTTTCTGGGTTGGAATTTCTGCACTTTGGCTTTGTTTCTAGTTGGAAGCTTCAATCTCTTGTATTCTTTCAACTAAAGATTTCATAAGGTGTGTCTGAATCAGATTATGGCAGTGTTGAGCTACCGTGTCTTTCCACTACATATGAAGCACAGTTGACTTGACGAACTCTCACACAGTGTATGTAAGGCACTGAGCCCAATCTTCTTCATGACTCAGAAGAGATAAGAACTAATTTCAGATCCAACCATAATTGTGGAATAAACCAGTGTGATGATGTAGCAACATCACATTAAAAGCCATTACCACACTCTGATAACTTAAAGATAATACATTGTATGCACTAAAAGTTAGTAAGTTAATAACTAAAAGTTAATAAGCTCATGATTTAAAAGAGAATAAAAGATATAGTACTGGAAAGTAGTATTAGAAAAACAGAGAGAGAGCAGGAGAGAGAAAGCAAACAACTGGGCAACAAAAAAGAAGAAAAGAATCAGGACAGATTGTACTGAAGGCAAAGTAAGGACAAATCCAAGCCAAGGAACCAATGAACAAGCAGTAAACTAGTGCCAAAAGGCAATGATTTCAGTCAGCTAATTATGTGAGAAAAGAAAGCAGAACTGACTGAAGAGATGAAGAAAATTTAATATGGGAAGAGGAAAGTATTAAAAATTAAGTATTAAAGACTGAGAGTGATGGCTTATATTCACATTATCGGCACTCACAAGGTTCAGGAGTTCACTTGTCTATATCTTTTGCTGAGCAGAGTGGGGAAAAATAAAAATTATAACTTGCTAGCTTGCATTTCTGCCCCTCCTTTGTGCCTCCCAATGATCTTGTGAACCAAGTGACCCATGTTTTCTCCTGAGCTTGTTTTGCTGCAGCCCCTGAGACTATTCACTTCCCCATCCTCACTCTCTTAGTTTTCTTGTTGGTTGCTTGGGCCCAAAAGTGTCTTCTCCTTGACTTGGATTGACTAGCCTCTTATTCCACTCTTGTCTTTCATAGCTCTTCCAGAGTGGCCTTCTCCAGTATCTTACTAAACACTCCCTCTGTCATTTTCAGACCTGGGACTCTTATCTATATGTACAGTATTTTCTTTGTTAAATGTCTTGGGTGCATTTATCTCCATCTGAGTTTTATGGTTCAACTCTGTGTTTCATTGTTTACTATAAGCCTGTCCTCATTAAATATGGGAACTTGAAGAGAACTGAGAAGACCTATAATGTTCATAGATTCTGTGTCTAGCTCATTTTTTAAATTGTTTTCTGAAAATAAATATCAAACTTTATATAAAAAAGCAAAAAAAAAATTCAGAGGCAAAGCTGAACACAACGTAAATATATGTGTAGCAATCTTATTTGCATTATCACCCTTGATAAGTCATGCTTATGATTTTTATCTTCTTTATAGTTATTGTTAACTTATCAGCATTTTAAATTCATTTTACTGTTTTTCTTGATAAATACAAAATAAATAAAGAAAATTAAACACAAAAAAGCAAAACATTCAGAATAGATTAAAAAAAAAACCCATACAGTAATAAAACTTTTTTCTCTAAAAAACATGAAACATAAAAAATAAAATATAAAGTTCCTCAAGCTAGGTTAGGCTCAGCTACAGATGAAGAAAGCAAGAAAGCACAGTAGGTCACAGCTAATGCTCATGGATGCAATATGGCCACCACAAATTTCTGCTAAGCAACCCTTCTACAGTCAAACCTTGAGTGTGTGTGTGTGTGTGTGTGTGTGTGTGTGTGTGTGTGTGTGTGTTTGAAATCACTTCATTGATCCATTATCTTTCATGAAAAAAGAATGTTTTGCTTAAAGTCCTCTATTGAGTGAGTATATCCCCTGCTTATCATTCTGGGTTTGTGAGACTTCACTCAGGAGGATATTCTCCAAATCCATCCATTTGCCTGCAAATTTTAGGATATCATTTTTTCTTACTGCTGAGTAGTACACCATTGTGTGGATGTACCACAGTTTGTTAATCCATTTCCCAGTTGAGGGGCGTCTAGGTTGTTTCCAGGTTCTTGCTATTATGAATAATGCTGCTATGAACATAGTTGAGCTAATGTTTTTGGGTTGTGAATATGTGTCTTTAGGGTATATACCTGATAGTGATATTGCTGGATCTTTGGGGAGAGTGATTCCCAGTTTTCTAAGAAACCTCCATACTGCATTCTAGAGTGGCTGAACCAGTTTACACTCCCAGTAACAGTGAGGGAGTGTTCCCCTTGCTCCACATCGACTCCAGCATAGTCTGTCCTCTATATTTTTGACCTTAGCCATTCTAACAGGTGTAAGTTGGTATCTCAAAGTTGTTTTGATTTGCATTTCTATGATAGCTAAAGATGTTGAACATTTTTTTTCAAGTGCCTTTCAGCCCTTTGTAATTCTGCTGAGAATTCCCTTTTTAGTTCTAAACCTCATTTTTCGACTGGGTTATTCAGGGTTTTGTTTCTAGAGTTCTCTATATATTTTAGAGATCAGTCCTCTGTCACTTATAGGGTTGGTTGTAGCGGGAATCCCGGATTGTACAGGAGAGGCGGTGCTTCCGGCCCCAGCGCGCGGCGGCTCCATATGGCAGTGGCTTCGTGCGTTGCTAAAACTTTCTTTTGCTCGTGATTCTAACAAAATAAATCTTATTTAAAACATATCTATTGATGGCGGGTTTCTTCCGCGATATTTGGCGCCCAACGTGGGGCTAATTCCCCAAACCCCCTGAATTCCGCGCCCGCGTGCGGCAGAGCCCCGCCGGATTTTGCGCCTGCTGCATGCTTCGGATCCCATTTGCGTGCACAGGTGCTCGGTACAGCAGCCAGGAGGGAATCTGCATACAAAAGAGCTACTGAGACCCAGTTCTGAGGGTACACGCCTGGTAGGATTTGTGGAGGCATTTGGCAAAAAACCTCTGGGCTTACTCACCACCCCGTTTCAAGCACCATTGCTGCTACACTACGACACCTGCTGACCGTAAGTCCTCATTACATCTGAGTAAGGCAAAATTTTTTTTTTCTTTCTTCTAAAATGTCTAATCAGATAAATGTTCACAATTTTACTCACTTTTTCACAATAGTAATAAAAAATTATTTCCAAGATTATACATTTAGAGGTTATCTCCACCCAAGAGTCCTTTTGCTTTTCTTTGTGATAATATATTTCTTACCAAATTATTTTAAGAGATTTCAGCTTAAAAAATATAAAACTAAGCTGTCTAACATAAATAAACATATTAAGACATTCCAAAAACTCATTGTTCCCATAAAAAAGTCTACTTTGATCACAGAAAGATTTAGAGCTCACATTGATAAAAATTTTAAAAAATTAAATAAAAAATTTAAAACAATAAATAAAAATTTTATTAAAAAAATACAGGGCTCAAGTTAATAAAAATTTTAAAACATTAAATATAAAATTTAAAACAATAAATAAAAAAATTTTAAAATAATAAATAAAAACTCTAAAAAATTTAAACAAAAAATAAAAGACAAAATAGATATAAAATCTAAAAAAATGTTCCATTCTATAAAATTATTAAAGAGATCATTTATAAAAGACTTTAAAACACTAAAAAAGACTATTACCACTAAGTTACAAAATTATGAGGCTCATTTAAAGATTTTAAAAAAAGATTTTAAAGCGACACCTGCTCAAGATGACCCTGAGCCCCCTCTTAAACGGTGCTATTACAAAAAAAGTTCTTTACCTAGAATGGTTACCATAAAGAGACTACCCCCCCGTCCCTCCAGCTCTGTTCCCAGTTGTAACAGAGGCCAAAAAACCACAACCACATAAAAAGACTTCTAACAATATAACATACAATTATAAACCTATACCCATAAAAAAATTAAAAACAATAAAAAAGCCATAATAAACTATAGTGTACACTCACCTTTTGTGAGACAATCCTTAAACTCATAGTCAACACAAAATCAAATAATTCCTAATGACTAAAAAAATTTGACAAACACAGTGTTAAACAATGGCCAAAACTTCCAATAAAAAAATTAGTTTAAAAAAGAGGCTAAGGCCTTAAAATCTCAAAATAAAACTAAAAATATTATCATCTCCAAAGACCAAATCCTTAAAAAAGGCCCGTTTGCTAATTTATCAGTTCAGGCTACTTATAATGACCATACTCTATTACTGTGTCATAATGCCGCCTTAAATGCTTAAAAAAAAGTTTTAGACCCAAGACAAAAAATTAAGTCATATACCCAAATTAAACAAAGTCCAATAAAGCCTTATACAAACTTTTTACAAAAATTAACTCAAACTATAAATAAAACAATATCAAATTCAACAGTTAAAAAACAATTAATACTCTCTTTGGCCTTCAATAATGCTAATATAATATATAAAAAATTAATCATGCCATTAAAGATCAAAAATACACCCATAAACAAATAAATTCAATATACACTTAATACTAACTACCTACACCCTAATAAAAAAAATTAAATAGGTCAAGCCATTACTAAGACTAAAATAAAAAATCAAAACATTATTTACTTCAATTATAATAAACCAAGTCATATAAAAAAATTATAGACAAAACATACATAAAAACTTTTCCAATCACAAAAATAACTTAAACAAAAAGCCACTACCTCCTAAACTATATAAAAAATGTCACAAAGACAAACATTAAACAAATAAATATAAATCTATAAAAAACAAAAATAACAAACTTTTACCATCAAAAAACATATCTCAGGGCTTCCCCCGGGAAGCCCTCAAAAATCAGACCTCCAAACCAAAAAAAGTTCAGTCATATCCAGTCACAATAAAAAAACAATGTCCTCAAGACAAATAACAAATTCCAAGCCTAAAACAATAAATCATATAACCATAAACAATAAATTACCCTTACAAAAAAAGTTAATAATATCCAACAAACCAATAAAACATATATTTTGACAGACCTCCATAAATAAACAAAGACCAAAGTTAACAATAAAAATAAACAATATTTTTATACAGGGCTTAGTCAACACAGAGGCTAATGTTTCCATCATAAATCCAGCCCCAGCGCGCGGCGGCTCCGTACGGCAGTGGCTTCGCGCGTTGCTAAAACTTCCTTTTGCTCGTGATTCTAACAAAATAAATCTTATTTAAAACATATCTATTGATGGCGGGTTTCTTCCGCAATAGTTGGTGAAACTCTTTTCTCATTCTGTAGGCTGTCATTTTGTTTTAATGACTGTGTCTTTGGCTTTTCAAAAGCTTCTCAGTTTTAGGAGGTCTTACTTATTGATTGTTATTCTTAGTGTCTGTGCTACTGGTGTTCTATTTAGGAAGTGGTCACCTGTGCCAATGCATTGGAGAGTATTTCCAACTTTCTTTTCTATCAAGTTTAGTATAGTTGGGTTTATGTTGAGATTTTTGATCCAGTTGGATTTGAGTTTTATGCAGGGTGATAGGATTGGATCTATTTGCATTTTTTTATATACTGCCATCCATTTATGCCAACACAATTTGCTGAAGATATGATCTTTTTTCCATTGAATATTTTTTACCTCTTTGTTAGAAATCAGGTGTTCATAAGTGTGTGGGCTAATGTCTGGGTTTTCAATTTGATTCCATTGATCCAGAAGTCTGTTTTTATGCCAGTACCAGGCTTTTTTAATTACTGTAGCTCTATAATATAAGTTGAAGTTGGGGATGGTGATGCCTCCTGAGGTTCTTTTGTTGAGGAAAATTGTATTGGCAATCCTGGCTTTTCTTTTATTCCAAATGAAATTTAGTATTTCATGGTCTGTAAAAAAATGTGTTGGAATTTTCATGGGAATTGCATTGAATCTGTAGATTGCTTTTGGTAAGATTGTCATTTTTACTATCTTGATCCTACCTATCCAGGAGCATGGGAGATCTTTTCATTGTTTTAAAAAAATTAATGCATGTATGCATGAAGAAGTATATAGAGGGATCAGTGACTAACTGAATGAAAAGATTTATTTGTGATTGAATATCATTGGAATTTTGGGTGAATGGATCCAGGGTGTACATCAAAACTGGCTTGCATCTAATGACTATTTTATTACAGAACCACCACTGTAATGAAGGCTACTTACCCTCACATAGTAGAACATGTAACCATGGTTGTTTTTATAAGATATAGGTAAGGCAATGTTACTCTCTTCCTGTCACAATCAAAATATGAATATTTTATACCCATCTATGAAACCCACCCTTACATAGTAACACTCTTCCCTGTAACAAGTCCACGCATATACACCCCTGATGTGCAAAGTTGTAATTGAAGCTGAAGATACAACAGGAATGCCAGAATGTTGGAGATGCCAGGAATGTGGAATGTGTTGCAAAGGAAAGGCACAGGGAATGAGTGGAAACATCCTAAGAAAGGCCATGTGGTCTACAGCTGTCAAGTCCATAAGAGAGAGACTTTCCAAGTCCCTCAGTGCTCATATCATACTACCAGATTTCTAGATTTGAAGATGTAAAATTTAGTATTTTACTCTTGCTGGGTTTGGGACTTGATGTGATTCCATTCATCCTTTTTATATTCCCATCCTTTCCTTATATGATTAAAAATGTTGGTTGGATACTCTTTGCTACTGTACCTTGGAAGTAAAAACTTATTTTTTAATTTTATAAGGGTTCATAGATAAGAGTTTGCCTTGAATCTCAGAGGAGATTGAACTTGTTACACATGTTAGCTCTGTGGAGACTGTTAGTGATAGAGTGAATGCATACTGCATTTATGAGATGAACATGAGCTTTTTGTGTGTCAGGGGTGCAATGTTATGGTGTAAGGAGATGTATGAGAGTGCCAAGTTGACAAGAAGTGGTCTTATAATGGTATGTCTGTAAGGTGAGTGGGGTGGTAATAATCTATGTTTTATTAACTATTTACATACTATTGAGTGATGTAGTTTCTGGTGAATAAAAAGATCCTGAAACTTCTTATTCTACCCAGAAGTTGAAGATTAGGCTTTGTGGTGAAAATGTTCTCTGTGTTATCTCTCTTGTATTAGGAATTGGCTGGAATCCCTGTATCACAAAGAGTTAAGGTATGCCACAGAAGCACAGATTTCACAAAAGAAATCTAAGATTCAAACAAGAGTGATAAGATAATACCAACCTATGCCCATTCCACCACCAAAGATCAAGAACCAAAGAAGCCAGGACCACGTATTGTATCAGGAGTCATCCTTGTGTAGCTTGCTTTTGGATGCCTCGTTATTTCATTTCTTAATTTTGTTATGAACTTGTCATGACCTGCTTACCTCAAAAGAACATTTATTGAACCTCAGGCAAGTTCATTCTTGGGCTACTGTTAGTGTGTTTAAGACCATCAGGTCTTTCCATTCTGTGAACTCTGTTTTAACTTTTGATTCTACACATGATATCTTTTGGGCTGTACAACACCAACCTGATGGCTGTATATTGAGAATGTGGTAAAACACAAAAAAATGATTTCAAGACGTAATCCAGTGGTCAAATAGATTAAAAGAAAAATAGGGTGTGATTATAAGGACATCCACTGAGGGAAATTGTTTCTCAGTGATCTGGTTTCCCATGCTGTTGTAGTAGTACAATTTTGGGTTGTAATAAATGAGACCCAGAGCCAAATATTGGGGGAAGGCTGAAGTATCAGAGAGAAAGCACCACAGTCAATTGTCAACAAACTGTCTTGCAACTTTCTCAGCCTCACTCCTGGTCTCTTCTGCCTGTCACTTCTGTCATTTGCTTCTGTCTGTCTGGTTTCTGCAGCCCTTATATACTCCATCCTATCCAGATTATGATTAAGGCCTTGAACTAACAGAAACAGAAGAAGTTCTGTCTCTGGAGTTACGGGATAAAGGATGTTGGTTACCACTCCTGGCTTTCCCTGTGCAGAGATTAAAAGAGATTTCCTGAGCTGTCTGCCTAGGATTTGACTGGATGATCTCCCTGATATCCCAGGGTTTAGTAAATATTTAACATATATCCACATATCTTTTGTGTCAAAAATAAAAAATTATAACTAACATAGGAAAAAAACATATACAATAGGAACAATAATTACATACAATAATATACAAATAATAATTACATAAGAAATGTCTAGTTCATTAACAATTGACAAATTTGAAGAAAATATTCCATTATTTATCCTATTTGGTGAGTCCAAAAAATTGTATCTAATCCACTTTGTGACTAACTTGTATTACTAACAAAAACTACATTTCAATGTCTCTTAAACTTATACACTGTAACTTCTAAGTGAGCTTCTTTTCTAAAATTGTCACTAGAAAACTATAACTATTAACAATCTCATCTTTAAATACCTCAGAGACCAAAGAAGGAAATAATATTAAGGAAATAACAACTTACAAAAATGTAAGAAATGAAATAGCTAGCTGCCTGGATAGTCACCCTTAGTTTATCTGTGTTGTTGAAGCATCCATCTTTGGCCTACAGGCCTAGCATGTCTGATAGACTTCTCTGGGCAACAGGATATTCCCAAAGACCTTACTACCTTGTCTTAGCAATTCTTTTATGTATTTCTCCTGCTTGTCTGTTTTGAATATCATATTGTCAGCAGTCAATGTAAGAGTACTTTCTGTCCCTGTGGCTAATATTTGTCACAAAGAAGGTCAACTCATATGGAGGAGTTTCCTTGATGTCCATGATTTTCTCTGAAGTGGATTGGTGCTGCCAGGAGCAGATGTCCCATTGTCAACAAAATAATAACCCATGTTTTTGAAATTTCTTAAATGCCATATTCTATGGATCTCTGAAGTGCTTGAAGAAGACATGTCCATCCAAAATATATCTGATCTTGAAAACATATCTAATATGACTGCAAGTTTGATTGTAATGTCTAACTACTACACTTGCATTTTTTTATATCCTAGTTAGTTGGTAGTAATAATTTTCCTGGACTAGCAGTTTGTATTACATTGTATAATATCTCAAACAAACAGGAATATATGTACAGTGACAAAATTAATCTCAATCTTATATCAATATACACAATGTATACATAATATACAAAAATCACATTCAATGTAAAATATTTAAAGATAATAATTTTTTAAAAGTAGATTTAATAATATACCCTTATAGTCTATTATGTCTCTATCCCTTTTTTCTGTTTTTTTTAACAAGAACTCCAAGTCTAATCTCTCTTGTTTAGCTTTTTTCTAACCACAACTAATAACAATTTTTAACCAATTACCCTAAACAATGACAATCATTCCTAACCCATTAAAAGACCAAAAACCACCCAACCCACCTCTTAGGAATGTGGGCATCATGTTCTTAAATTCACTTCCTGCTGTCGGGGGTGGGTAACAGAATCTTTAGGGGATCCTGAAAAGTGTTATTGATTGTCAAGTCCTGAAATGTTTAGCTGTATCATTTGCTATCCAGTCTTTGCATAACAGGAAAGTGTATGGCTTGTCTCAGGTCCTGGCTAGAGTAATCTGTAAAGCTGGTTTATCTCAGCTAGCCACTTTGAAAATGTCCTGAGTAATTTGTAGTCCAAATCTGATCTTTGGTTGGTGTTTGTCAGCCTGGTGCCTTTGTCATAGTTCATGTGATATCCTCATTGTGTGGCCCCATCTTCCTTTTTTTATACTTCTATTCACAATTAGGCATTGTCATGGATCATAGCAGAAAAATGATAAGAAACTAAAACCTAACACAAGATACAGAAAGCTAAGTGCATAAGTGTTTATTCAGAATAAGATTAGTGACAATAGAACTATCCCTTCTTTTTAGTCATTCTTCTGTCCCATATCAGTTGGCTCTTTTGATATGATACAGAGATTTTGCATTTTCCTTTAACAGTTGTGCTTGGGTTTGAAGAAGGAGAGAGCCACACTCCAACTCTAAAGCCAGTTTTAATTTATAATATAACTGGCACTTCAACTCATCTTGTAATTAAAGATAGAGGTTAAGAAGAAAGATTTTATTGGCATATTGGTACAAATAGATGCGATATTCTTTTTCTTCTGAATTTTTCTAGACAACCTCCCTTCTGTTGTGTATGTCTAGATTACCAAGGCCTTTTAACTTCTTGAAGATGGGTATTTCTGGCTTTCTGTAAAGACAGAAACAAAACATGCCCCAATCCTTTGTCTTTCCTTACAACTTGTAAGAATTGTGGTATGGGTAGATGAGCCATCAATTCTTATTTTCATGAAGTTTCTCTGGTTCAAATTGAGTCTTTATTAATTTTGATGGTTCCCATAACTTTTCTTCATTTGTGGAAACAAAAGTAAAACCTCTTCCCCAACGTAGCACATAGTCTGTCTTCCATTCTGAGGTCAGAACATCTTTGAAATAGATGGGCTGATTTAGCTCATCCATTTTTTTCTATAGTCCAATGCCTTTCAGCAGCTGTTGCTCCTTTCTCATTAGCATTGAGAAAATTCAAAGTTAATAAAGCACTATGTAGTCTATTTCTAGCGGCCTTTATTACTCCTTTCTGTTTATTTAGCATCTCTTTTAGAGTTTGATTTGATCTCTCTATGACTGCTTGCCCTGTAGGATTATGTGGTATACCTGTAATGTGTTTTATATTATAATAAGCAAAAAATGGTTTCATTTTACTAGATACATATGCTGGAGCATTGTCTATCTTAATCTCTACAGGTATTCCCATTATGTCCACAACTTCTAGCAGAGGTGTGATTATAGAATCAGCCTTTTCTGAACTCAAAGCAGTTGCCCATTGAAATCCTGAAAAACAAACTTATTGTATGAAATACATATCTTAATTTTCCAAATTCTGTAAAATGAAATACATCCATCTGCCAGATTTTATTTTTTTGTATCCCTTTAGGGTTACTCCCTGCTGGTAATGGCATTTGGATATAAAAGGAAAAGGTAGGACATCTTTTTACAATTTCTTTGGCTTGTTGCCAAGTGATGGAGAAATCTTTTTTTAATCCTTTACTATTGACGTGATATATTTTGTGAAACTCTGAGGCCTCTAGCTCATTTCTTATTAATAATTTATCAATTTCATCATTATGTTATGCTAAAGGACCTGGCAGACATGCATGGAATTGAATGTGTGTTATATAGAGGGGATGATCCCTATCCCTGATTACTTCCTTTAATCAAATAAATAATGAAGTTAATTCTGACTCATCACTAATAAAATCAGCAGTTTCAATGTGTAAAATAACTCTTTCTGCATACTGAGAGTCAGTGACTATGTTGAGAGCTTGGGTAAAATCCATTAATACAATCACAATAGCATATAATTCTGACTTTTGAACAGAATTATAAGGGCTTTGAGCCACTTTACTTATATTTTCTGGTTTGTAACCTGCCTTTCCTGACTTACTTGCACCAGTATAAAATGTGGGGGCTCCAGTAATTGGTTTATTTCATACAAGACAATGAAGAATCCAATTAGTTTTCTTTAAAAATTCAATTCTTTTGCTTTGAGGGTATTTGTTGTTACTATCTCTCAAAAAATTACTGCAGGCTCTTTGTCAAGGTTCACTTTCTACCCATAATTCGTCAATTTCTTCCTTAGTTAAAGGTACAACAATTTCTGCTGGGTCCATTCCTGTTAATTGATGAAGTCTTAATTTCCCTTTAAAGATCAATTCAGAAATCTTTTCCACATATGTCTTTAATTTTTTATTCAGCTTATGTGGTAGAAATATGCATTCCAATATATTTTCTTTTTGCATTAAAATTCCCATAGAGGAATGCTAAGAGGACAAGATAACTAGGACGCAACTAAAGTCTGGATCCACATGATCCACATGTGCTTCCTGTAATTTCTTATCTACCAAAGCCAATTCTGTCTCTGCTTCAGGTGACAATTCTCTTGAACTATTTAAGTCCTTGTCACCATTTAAGGTTTTAAACTAATTATCCAGCTCATTTTTTATTCCAGTAATGGGTTGTAAATTGGCAATGTCTCCTAGTAATCTCTGAAAATCATTTAAGGTCTTTAATCTATCTCTCCTGATTTGTACATTTTGGGGCCTAATTTCTTCAAGGTTGATTTTATAGCCTAAATAATTAATGGAATCTCCCCTTTGTATTTTTTCAGAGGCTTTTTATAATCCCCAAGCAGGCAAAATTTTTCACTTCCTCAAACATTTTTCCTAGAGTATCAGTGTTTGAATCTGCCAATAGGATGCCATCCATACAATGGTATATTATGGATTTTAGGAATTTGTTGTGAATTTTTCCTATTGGCTTTGGTACAAAATGCTGACATAGTATAGGGCTATTTGGCATTCCTTGAGAGAGGACCCTCCACTGATAACTCTTTACAGGCCAAGAATTATTATAAGTGGACACTCTAAAGGTGAATTTTTCTCTATCTCATTAAAGGATATTGTAAAGAAAAAAAAGAAAAGAAAAACAGTATTTTAAATAGGTAACTATAATGGGCCATTCTTTTGATAAAAGAGAAGACAAAGAAATTCCAGATTGTAGAGAACCCATTAGTTGAGTCACCTTGTTTATTTCCCCTAAATCTGTCACCATCCTCCACTTTTCAGATTTCTTTTTAATGACAAATACTTGAGAGTTCCAAGGGCTTATTGATTCTTGTATATGCTATACATTTAACTGCTCCTGCACCAGCAACTCTAAGGCCTTCAACTTCTCTTGTTAATGACCATTGATTAATCCATATAGGCTTATTTGTTAGCCATTTTAAAGGTAGTGCTGTGAATGTCTTTGAAAGATCAACAGCTGTTGTGCTTTGTTTCTGTTCAGGTTGAATAGTTTGTGACTGTTTCTCATAATACCTTCTAATATTTTCCCAGAAATATGTGGTAGTTTATGATTAGTGTTTGGAGGAATGTTAATCTGTGTGTTCCATTGTTGTAAGAAATCTCATCCCCATAAATTCATAGCAATGTTAGCCACACATGGCTTAATATTCCTCTCTGTCCTTCTGGTCCTATACACTCAAGCTATTTTGCAATTTGTTTTACTTGGGATAATGACCTAATCCCCCCAAATTGAACATTTACCTCCTGAAGGGTCCAACTTGGATGTGATGACTCTGGTGAAATTATTAATATTATTAATATATCTGTCCCTGTGTCCAATGAACCTTCAATAATAACATCATTTATTTGTACTTTTAATGTTGGCCTTCGTTCATTAATAGGCATTTGCCAGAATATTTTTTTTATAATTTTTCCTAGTTTTTTCCTTTTCTATAGATTCTCTATCATTTAGTATAGTATGCTTTTTAAAATAGGTTTTAATTTTTTAATTGTTCTGGGGAGGTGTATCCTCCATGATGGCAGGGTAAGACTTCACTGGATTGGATGTGGGGGCTTCTTTTGCTGTTTCCCAAAGGCAGAAGGTTACCTTGTCTGTCCCTTGTTGACCAACATTCATTAGTCCAGCGTCTATTTTTTCTATACCTCCTGCATAATCCAGGAGGGAGGGGTGTTCTCTTGTGATTATTTTTACAAAGGCATTGTTTCTGGGAACACCTTGATTACAATTTCTTTGTATATGACCTTGCCTTCCATAATTATAGCATTTTATATTCTGCCTTTTTCTTATGCCTCTAGAAATGACCTCTCCTACCCAATTATCATCACTTTCATAAGAATCTGAATTGTTTCATGAATCCAATCTGCTATGGGTGCTGACCTTGCTTTTAATGGTCTTATTATTTTTTTACATTGTGTATTAGTGTTATCAAATGTCAGGTATTTGATTATTATTTGCCTTGATTCTGAATCCAGTACTATCCTATTTACTGCTGCAGATAATCTCTGCAAAAAAGTCTGTAAAAGTTTCCTTTGGGCTTTCTATTATTTTTGTGAATGATTTAGTCTTCCTTCCTACTTCTTCAATCTGATCCCAAGCATTTAGTGCTGCCATGTGGCATAAATCAAGAGTGTGTTCATCGCATAGGGATTGCCTTTCAAAATCAGAATATTCTCCTTCCCCAAGAAGTTGGTCTTGGAAGATTTCTATACCCCTGACTCTGCTTCTTTGTTCTATTATTTTAGCCTCCTCCTTCCACCATGTTTTCCACTGTAAAAGTGGCCCTAGTTCCAAAACAGCAGGAACCATATCTTACCAGTCCTTAGGGGTGATCCAATTGCAAGAAAACCAGGAATTCAACATTTGTTTTACAAATGGTGACTGCATCTCATATGTCACAATCACATCTTTAAGTCTTTTTAGTTATATCATTTGTACCAGAGACCCATTAACTTCTCTATCTTTATCCTTTTTTGATTTTTTAATGGTTACTGGGTATATTAGTGTCAGCTGTCTAATAACCTTAGGCTGTTTTGCTCTAGCTTTAGATGATATTGCTGAGGTCTGTTCTTTATACTCCTCTGTGTTTGAATATCTTTGAACTCCTTTTTAATAGACTTTTTAAAGACTTTCTTTTTAGCATTAACATTAATTGACTTCTTTAATGATAAAACAGAAGTCAAACAACAAAAAATATTCATAATAAACATTATGAGGATAATTCCATCTACTTTATCTTTTTTCATTGGTTCTATTATCAATTGTCTAGAGAAAGATTACAGAAAGACCAAGGACCCTGTATTGCCTTAAAAAAAATCTTTTTTTTTAAAAAAAAATCTGTTGTACTCACCAATTTAGTTGTCAGAGTCAATTCAAATGGTTGTGAAGTGGGGCAGCTACCTAGTGTGATAGTAGCCCAAAGAAGGATTCAGAAAGAGAAAGAACCTGCAACCCACCAGGAGAAAGAGGCCACTGTCTGAAAAAACCTCACCCAGACAAAAGTGAAATGGAAACATATGTGGCCTGGTTTGCTTAAAGCTGGAGATTAACTCAACAGTCCAGCCAGCTGATAATTACTCCTCCAATCATGGGTGGTTCTGGCCGGTAAATGGCTTTTTGGGGGGTAGGGGAGTGGAAATTTGTGCCCTAAAGTTGAGTGTCAAATGTAATAGTTTGAGTTGTAATAAATGAGACCCAGAGCCAAATATTGGGGGAAGGCTGAAATATCAGAGAGAGAAAGCACCACAGTCAATTCTCACCAAACTGTCTTGCAACTTTCTCAGCCTCACTCCTGGTCTCTTCTGCCTGTCACTTCTGCCAGTTGCTTTTGTCTGCCCATGTTTCTATGAGCCCTTATATACCCTATCCCATCCAGATTAGGATTAAAGCCATGTAGCCTTGAATTCACAGAAACAGAAGAAGTTCTGTCTCTGGAGTTATGGGATAAAGGATGTTGGTTACCACTCCTGGCTTTCCCTGTGCTGAGATTAAAGGTGTATGTGATTGACTCAACTGTTTATCTTTGTATTCAAGAATCAGAGATTTCCTGAGCTGTCTGCCTAGGATTTGACTTGGTGGTCTCTCTGATACCAGGATTTATTAAATATTTAACATATGTCCACAAGGTTGCAAGGTTGTCACTTTTGAATCCCTTTCTGTCTGGTGGTGTCTCTGAAGTAGCAGATACTTGTTTGCCTGTAACATAAATGTGTTTTTTCTGGGGCTAAAGCTTTGAATGGGCTTCATGTTCTTTCTGTGACCATTTGCCCCATTCATTTTAGACTCTCTCTATTTTATCTCTATTAGTGAAACACCAAAAGACAAATTCAAAGGCTAGTTTGTGGCTCCTGAAGTTCACTGTCTCTTTTCATCGTTCCCTCTAAATGTCTGGAGCAGGCTGACCGATAAAGTAACTGTTCAGTCATCCTCAACTTTAAGTTACAGAATGTGCTTTAATTCTAGCAAATGTGATTATACACACACCATCTTGATGTTTTTCCCTTTGTAGGTTTTTCTGTGGTATACTTATGCCTTCTACTACATTCTTAAACTTTGTGGTTTGGGCTTCCTGCACTTGTACTTTCATTTTGGAACAATCCTTTAAACTTAGGGGGAAAAATCTCATTTCACCATAGTCTCTTATGATCAACTATTTCTTTTTCTCTTTAACCATTATTAAAACAAATTTATAGTTTTTATTTGTAACCTTTTATAACTTGTTCTTACTTGATGGTTTCCTTGGGTCTTATTTTCTTTAGAACATTTTTTTAATAAAATGGCTATTTCCCAATAAAAGCACCAGGAACTGTACACAGAACCCAGGCAAAATATGATAACAGTTCTCTAGACTAATTTTTCTTTAACCAAAAGACTGGACAAAGTCTGGCCCCTCTGTCTCTAACTTCTGTTCATTTCCCTTCTTTGGGTGACTAGATATCCTCTCTGTACATAAGCATGTTAAAGCACAGAGATGTGACATTATTTTCTGACAGCCTCTAATTAGACTGAGCATGAAGATATGGTGTGGTTTTAAAATGACAACCTTTGGGTGCTAGAGAGATGACTCACTGGTTAAGATCACTGGCAGCTCTTGCAGAGCACATGGATTCAGTAATTAGCAATTATGTGGATGTTAAAAACCATCTGTAATTTCTATTCTGGAAGACCTGATGCACTCATCTGACCTCAGCAGGCATCAAGCATGCATGTAGTATGCATAATACATACAAGCAAAACATTCATGTACATAAAATGAATCTAAGAAATTTTGGTAGGAATGACTACTCCTTAAAAGAAGTAATATTTTTCAAAAGAGAAGTATATACATGGACAGAAAACATCTTCTATAAAGCTTTATGCCACAATTACATCTTAAAAACATCTTAAAATTCTTGTTCTCTCTCTCTCTCTCTCTCTCTCTCTCTCTCTCTCTCTCTCTCTCACACACACACACACACACACACACACAAATTAGGCATGCTTCCAAACAAGACTTTTTGGATAAAATAAGTACAATAAATATAAAAGTGAAGTAGTTACAAAATTTTGCTTCTCAGTTACCTTCAGGATTCTAAGGGGCAGATTGAGTTTCACCCCATGATGTTTTAGACTCAAAATAACCCTGAACAACAATGACCACAAGCAGATAGAAGATACTTACATGAAATTTGAGTTTATTCTTAGTACAACAAAGTTGAAAATTCATATAGTTTCATATAGTAACAAAGAGCAAAAGGGATCTAGAAAGGACCCTAGTGCAGACTTAGGCTCAAGCAGAGAAGGGCCAATTGTGGTAACTCCTATTTTCTGAAGGTCCTGATTGACCTGTTGAGAAAGTGGACAGGGCTTTCTTCCCTTTCCTATGTAACCTCTTCAATTTTATCATAGTTGATAAGTTTCTTAATGTGTCTTCCCACTGTTGCCAGAAGGCTTTTTATAATCAGTCTAAATCTCTGGGTCCTTGCTGTGGTAGTGTAATCCTGAGATAAAAGTGATCTGGGAGGACTCATACTCTGGGCAGGTTGGCATTGGAGCATTGAGAAATTCTGAGCCACACATCTCATAACTTCCAGTCCAGAGCCTTTGCATTCTCTCAGAATACAAGTACTCAAAACCAAGGATAGGTTCTTCCCTACTTCAGTCAAACATTTTCATGACACAGGCTACATTAAAGTCAGATAGTATTTTAGTAAACTTTTAACTTTTTCTTAAGCTTACTAGAATCAGGTTGATTTTAGTTTTTGAGAATGCACTATAGCAAGGAGGTTGAGGAAATAATTTTGAGGAAGTACAAGTAAATTGGGAAGGCTGAAAAGAGAGGGCCTCTGGAATGGGGGGGGTTGTTCCTCCATTCTATATGCAGAATTTTCAAGAAGACCTGATAGGTTGGAGCATTCCCAGTTCAGTAGTGTACAGAGTTAAGGAGCTTAGAATACAGGATGAGTCGGGTCATCCCCCACTATCATCATGCTCTCAGGAATTTTTGGTAAACCAAAAACAGCCTACTTGAGGGTTAGAATGTTAGTGTCATTTCTTTGAGAACCATGAGACACTGGGCTGCAAGCCCTGACTGTGGGAGCCTCTGAAGATATTTATTTTACCTTGATGAAACAAGATTTTTCTCCTGAGAGCTATTAGAATGTCCAATTGTCTAGGTTAATTGAAGAAGGGGTTTATGCTGTACTCAGCACAACTCCAGGGATTGGCCTGACTTGAGTGGTGAGGCAATGATGAAAAGACAAATACAGACAAGCTAGATCAGGTGGATCAGGATCTCCTATGGAGAAGTCACAGAATCCTAAAAGCTTGGCATGTTTATTACATACAGCTTAACAGGTGGGTGATGTTATTACATACAGGTGAACAAGGAGGTGGGATTATTATATACACATAAACAAGAAGGAAGGGTTGTTATATACAGCTGAACCAAGAGGCAGCTTTAGTTAACCTTAGAGGCCATCTCTGTAGGGAATAGTCTACAGGCTGGAAACAAAAGGGCAGGAAGAAAGAAAGCTAACATGAACATTTTCTGCATACATTTTCAAAATCTGCTCATAGACCAGAGGAAGGCTTTGCTATCTACCCTGGGCCTAACCTGGGAAAGGCTCTGCTACTCCTCTGGCTCTGAAGCATGGGGGTGCTTGACATGGCTGTGCTCATGTCCTATACTGCATTTTCACTCAGGACTTGCTATCTACAGGTTTGCCTATGCAAATGACTCTGGGCTCCCTGCTGACCCTTTAGATTGTCATTCAGGTTAAAATCACAAATGGACAGCCTTTCTCTTCCTGGAATCCATGCTCAAGGAAGTGTCTTACTACTTGGGAAACTAAGTCCATACCTTCCAGGATGGAACTGTTTACAATGAGAAGAAAGAATAAAGCACATCTAAAGTAAATGGGAAATGACAGTACAGAGATACAGCAGGAAGCTTAGAGCAAAGTTAATAAGGAATGATGTGAATGGAGAGAGGCACAGGAGGCCCAAGTATTGCAGGAGAGCTTAGGGAAGTGTCAGTGAATGGCAGAGCTGTGGCTGGATGCATACCGGATCTGGGATCCCTGCATTTTCACTGCTTAGAGCCATCCAGATGGACTCTACACACGTATGACTCCTAATGTCATCCTGCCTGGATCTTAGTGTCTTGACCAATAATAAATGCTGAGACAGCCATTTTCTGTCATCCACCCATTATACTCAAGGACCTCAGGGGAAACTAAAAGGAAGTGGTGAAGGAAGGAAGAAAGGAAGTGAGGATGGAAGAAAAAAGAAAAGAAGGTTAGAAAAGAGCTGGGAAGAAAAGAGGTGGGGAAGGAAAGGCAGTCTGAAGGGAAGGAGGGAGGGAGGGAGAGACGGAGGGGAGAAGCAAGGAAGAGTGGTTGCTAAAGAAGACCAGAGAGAGAAGAGAAAGACATTCTTGGCCCCTTTTAGGTTATTAGTGATTACCTGGGAGCTGCGATGGAACACGGGCGATGTATGCTTGGGCATTTTCTTGCCTACAGCAGGGTTAACTTCTTTTTTTTTTCCTTCTTTATTTTGTATTTATCAAAAAAACAGTAAAATGAATTTAAAATGTGGAAAAGTTAACAATAACTATAAAGAGGATAAGAATTATAAGCATGGCTTATCAAGGGTGGTAATGCAAATACGATTGCTACACATATATTTACTTTGTGTTCATCTTTCCCTCTGAATTTTTTTTTTCCATCCCTTTATATCCTTATTCAAGGTCCCTTCCCCGTCCCACCACATCTGGTCATTTTTCTTCTCCACAACTCCCCATTCCCTCCCTGGGCAGGGAGCAGACAGTCCTATGGTCCCACTGACCCAATAATGCTTGGATCAGTCTCCACTCCTGGCCAAATCCAGTTTTGTCCCCCCTCCCTCAAGAGTGAGTCTGGTGTTCCTATAGTTGGAGTGGGGTTCGAAGGGTCAGTCCAGGGTGTTTCTGATCCCAAGCTGTTCAGTGGTTGTGGTTTGCCG